>JAGFMF010012069.1:7642591-7658853 GCA_019455555.1 Galemys pyrenaicus | reverse complement strand
GCAGATGGGAGCACGGGGGACTGAGGTGATGGTGCACTGGTGATATGGTGATGGGGAATACATGGGGATTACAATTGATGTCAAATATATGTAAATTTATATAAAAAATAAAACAAAACTGTTCCTATTTTCTCCTTTTCTTAGGTTTGCTGAATTTTTATTTACTGAGGAATTCAAGGCTGGTTCTCGCGTCCTTGAAAGTATATACAGCTTGTATGAAGGCTTCTCCGGGACGGTGTGCTTTCTGATCGATCTGCTGCATCCCAATCAGGCTGAGTTCCCTCTCTTCAGCGTCTTTGTTTAGAAGGCTCCATCTCCCACTGTGACCTTGCAGAAGGTCCCTGAGATTTCCTGAGCCTACCCGAGGCAGTTTCCACATAAGCCACATTTACTGGTATCACAGCCATGAGCCTTAACATTGCCGCCCAAAGGAAGGAAGGGAGCAGGCAGGTGAAGGCAACACGATACCAGACCTGAGGGAGAACAGTGTGAGAGCCTGCAAAACAATGACACCACAACTCTTCTTAAAACCATAGAGATTTAATAGTTCAGGAAGTCGATGTGAAACCAGAGCACAAAGGAAAAAGGGAAAGAAATCTGTTTTTCAGTATGGCATAGAAAATGAAACTGAAATGTGGTCAAATGCAATAAAATGCCTTTTGTAGTTGGAGAGAGAATTTGACCGTTTGTGGGTACCCTCCACTCCTAAATTTAGATACAAGGCTGATCAAAAATTAAGGTAATTTCCCAGATGAAAACTGCTTAGGAGGGATGAAGTGTCAGGTCGCTAAAGGACAAGAAAAGGAAATTCTTGGTTGTCCTATGCCTTTACTTATTGAAATTCGTGATTTTTTTACTGAATGGAGACATTTGCAGGTGAATCTCTATTTTTTATCACTACCTTGGGCACTTTAAAAAATCATATCATAACTTAGTTGAAACCCTGAAATTCAAAGTTTCCGTAGGCCTCAGAGCATCTCTTTTTCCCGGTTCCTTTTTCTTTTGTAAAGCTCAATTAGATAGTAAAACTCATAGGCTAGCAAATACTGTAGCAATTTTTGCTGTCAAGTGTTTTACTCAATATGAAATGTGAGCTGTGTATTGTCTGTTGTTAGTCATTTTTAAAATGCCTATGTAATCCCTATGATGCTATTAGCTGAACTGTAAAATAGACTCATGGTAAAAAAAAAAATCACTCATCTCAAAGATCAGGGTAACTGCTATAGAGGTATGTTGTTGCTGCCTTTGGTTGAATACTGTGTTCCCTGGGACAGGCAGACCTGTCTAAGAAAGGATCAGTGGTTGTGAAAAGACATTGCTCAATGTTATACTACTAGATTTAGACATGAGTGAACTCCGTGACTGATCACCTTACCTTCTAACACACAGGCTCCATAGAAATTGTCTACAGGACCCACTGAGCCAAGTTGTATTAAATTCAACCCTGTTGTAAACACATAGAAGTTGTAAAGCTACTTCAAGTAAGTAAGTAGTGGTTTGTGAAACACTGTAGGAGCATCTGTCACTTAAACACTCAAACATGAGCTTACCCCTTTTCTAGAATTTGATCACTGACTATTTCATATATCAGGGTGATGAGGACATCAAGTATTGTATAAGATTTAGTGCTTATTTAAATA
Organism: Galemys pyrenaicus; assembly: GCA_019455555.1. Classification (NCBI taxonomy): domain Eukaryota; kingdom Metazoa; phylum Chordata; class Mammalia; order Eulipotyphla; family Talpidae; genus Galemys; species Galemys pyrenaicus. The sequence goes on along the minus strand of JAGFMF010012069.1, from coordinate 7,657,213 downwards.
GTATTTAAAATTTGCATATATGTGATAGATACAGAATATATTATATCATATACAGAATATATATGCATATATTCTACATCTATTTCCATGAAAATCCAAGCACTTATTTAATTCAGTAGTCCTTAACTTCTTGATTCATAGATGAACGTTGGGAGAAGTTGGGGGCAAATACTTGTGTGTTTGTGTGTGTGTATGCTTACTTTTCTGGGAAGAGGATATCTAGAATCCATAAGATTCTCAAAAAAGAATCTGCTGAAAAAAAGGTAAGAAGCACCTTTATAATTTTATGACACTTTGTTTTTACCCATCAGAACAAACTAGGACAGGATGGTTTTGAAAAGCATACACCTTTTTAGCTCATCTTTATAACCTCAGGTGAAAATATGTAGAATTGGCCTCAGTTGTTCTTTGAAAATACTCAGTTTGGGACAGTACCACATGAAGAGCAGCTCTTAGATGACTCCCAAAGTTGGATTGCAGAGTATTTTCATTTATAGTCAAGGATGTCTCAGAGTCTTAAGGCAAAATGCCTTTACAAAACAGTCTCCTTTGGAAATGAGAGTGGTCCTTGCTTCTCATCATCTGCTTTTAAACTTTGACCCCTGTGGACAGAGATAGTAAGTATCCAGTTTACAGGGCTTTATGGAACACATGCTTTTTTCATGATCCACCAACCCCACAAAGTGCTTTAAGTAATTGATCCAAAGTCTCACAGCTAGGAGGGTGCAGAATGAGGATTCAGCCTCCAGCTTTCACTTTCCAAGTGTGTATATTCAGTATTCTAGACTAGAATCTGGGGATGAAATATCCCTGGCAGTTGCCTTCTGTTTGTTCCACCATTCATCCTTGAGCTGTAAAACCTAAAGCACTACCAAGTGATAACCTAGCTCAACACATCACTTGACCTACGAACTCCACAACAGGTGAACTCCTTTCCTGCTCGCCCTCCTAACGGTGAGTTGAGTGACCATGAGATTGTTGTGTGACCATTGTGACAACACAACTTTTATGTGTGTCTAGCCCAAGCAAAGGCCACATTTGAGCAGATCTTTATGAACTGACACTTTGGTAAATTAGAAACCAGGATCTGCGTGTATAGCACTTTGAATTGTTGAAAGTTTTCATTTTCCTAAGAGTAGAGTTAAAGGTTTGGGAAGATGATTTTCTATTCTATTTTCCTAAGAAGGGGGTGGGGGAAGACCCTTAAGTATTGCTGTAGAAAAGTTTGACTTGTCACTTTTTTAATTAACCAGCTTGTTGTTTTCTATACAGTAGCATTATTTTCTGAATAAATTAAGTATGTTGCCTCTTGAATGCTATGGGGCATTTTCACCACCACTAGTATAACTTTAATATCATTTATTCTATGTGGCATGAGCTATTATAAGTCCTGAAGATAACAGTGGAAATATTTCATTTACATTGAATGAATCTCTCAATGATGGGGAGATCACATTACTCTTTGAGGATAGGAAGTTTTGGAAAAACATTACAAATATGTGTTTGTTTTCATTAACACAATTGCATAACTTCTCTTCCACACTTACTCCAAAATATTAGGTATCTTTATTATACCCAATCCCATTTGAGTCATAAGTTTTTACTTTCTATTCCATTTCTACCCTGATAACCAAGGGTGGAGGTTTGATCCAATATTTCCCCCTGTGATTCTTCAGGTAATTGACTACATATCAATAGAATATTATTCTGATAGTTTGAGAAGCAGAGTCATTTTCTTCTGTGTTACACTGGAATTCTTCATGGCAATTTATGGCCTTAATTTTCTTGGACACACTAAGATTTTAAGTAAGATGGTATTCAAATTGTTTCCATTTCTGTAGAGAACAGATCTCAATAATTTCAATGCCACAAATATAAGTTTGTTATTTAAAAGCATGTTAAGGAAGCACATGACTAAAAGGGAAAAAAAACAATAATGCAATGTCCCCTATTGGAAATCTCAAAGCCTTGTTCTGACATTTCCATTGACTAATAAAATCATCATCATCCACCTCACAGGGTTGTCAATAATAAACTGGATATATGAGAATTCTGCAATATGCAGGCCCTTTATACACTTAAAAGGGAAGTTATATTTTAAGGACCTTCTACATGCACAGAAAACCGTGTTCAATTGTGACTTCAAATAAGCATTTCTGCCAAGTAGGATCTCTATCTGTGGATTCTAGAACCAATGCTAACTGCAACATTTGTGCCTCTGGAGGTTCTGATTTTACTGGGGCTTAGTGCATAGGACTTGACTGGTTTTTCTTGGGAGCTCCTTTAATGCAAATATTTATTTTTGCTTGCTGGAAACAAAGGTGTACAGTGCCAGTAATGTAACAAAAAGAGTTAGCTGCCCAAGGATCTGAGCAAAAAGGATCTGGGTGACATACAGAAATATACTCTCAATTGCATATAAGGCCTTTGGGGACCTGAGTTATTTATTGAACATTGTCCCAAATTAATAGCCTCACATTCCCCAAGGCCATGTGATCCTGGCATACACTTGGCAGGGAAAGCAAATGAGAATGCAGCCAAAGGGGTGGGCTGGGAGGGGGGGAAGTTTGCTGCAGCTCAGCATCTCAGCAGGAGCTGGGAATGAACATTGAATGCTGCGAGGACCAGCCCTGTCCTACTCATGGGTTTTATTGCTTCCCAGGACATCTAATCTCAAACCCCTCTGATTCAGCAACTCCCTGTCCTCCTCTCCCCTTTAAATAATACATTCTGATGTGTCTTTTCCTCTATCTGCTTAATCATGTGACCTTCTTTCTCCTGGGAGGGCAGGTTTTCTCTTTATCTCTTCCATCCATGTCAGTTACTAGCTAAGAGCTCAGGTTCAATAAGGCTGGACTCCCCTCTGGACAGAAGGGCTGACCTTAGGGTCAGCAGCAGAAGGAATGAGGCCCATTTTAAAGTCAGGTCACAGCTTGATCTGAGTGTGGCTGTGCATGAAAATACACATCCTGCTTCTCCTCCATAAGGAAATCTGATCATTTGATTTGTGCTGTTAAAAAAAAATGGATGCTACATTAAATACCTGGGCCTCCAGCATTATAAATCTGCAAGTTGGGGTATCCTGTTTTTCCTTATTTCTGTAATTGAAAGCGCTAATGAATTGATCCCTGATGGATTTCAAAATGTTTGTTTTTATTTTGGAAAAGTAATTTAGGATTTCAAAATGTTTGTTTTTATTTTGGAAAAGTATTGAACCTTGTGATCCTTTAGACTCCTCCCCAAACCGCAAAGTCCCTTATCTGCAGAATATCCTGCATCATCTTTTGCCTTTGTGTCTCTCTTACTCATCCCTCTGAATGGAATTTGAAAAATCATTTCACATGAAAACCCAATCATCCCCTTTTTTGTTCTTTGGTGAGGGGCGTTGTTGGTGAATATTAGTATGGTTAAAAGAGTAGCGTATCCTTGCCCTGAACAATATCGAGAGAGAAAATACACCTTCCTGGGGCTTCACTGTCAAGGACTGTGACAACAGTTTGCAAGGACATCCTGTTTGTGTCCTGTGTCCTCTGTCTTTTTTAAACTTAGTGCCTACAGGAAACAGTTCAGTGTGTGTGAGAGAGAAAGAGACACAGACAGAGAGACTGACAGAGGTAGGGAGAGTCTGTGTCACATAGCAAATAAAACCAAGCACTTAGATATTAGAAATATCTGAATGAACAGATATATGAAAGCCTAACTTGATGAATGAATGGGTCTTCATTGTGTGATAACTGCTATCTAAGAAATTAACCCATAATTAATGAGGGCCCTACTTCCACTTCTAGTTGTCTATCTGAAGCATTCATTTTCTTTAAAGCTTCTGCCAGGTTAAAGCCATTAGTCACCATCTGTAGAAGACAACAGATGTGAGTTTCACAAATAGATTCACCAATGTGAGCCACGTATGTAATTTTAAGAAGTTTCCAATAGTCACATTAAAAAACTAAAAGCAAAAATGGTGAAAGTAATTTTAATAATGTATTTGGTTTACCCCATCTATCCAAAATATCTTTTCAACATGTAGTCAATATAAAATTGAAATATTTTACATTGTTTTACACTGAGTCTTCCAAATCTAGTGTATAATTTTATATTTACTGCACATTTCAAATCAGACTAGCTACCTTTCAAGAGCTCAAGAACCAGATGTGAGTTAGCTGCTGTACTAGACAGCCAGGGCTAGCATCTACTGCTGTTTTTACAGTATTAAGAAGGCCTTCTTACAGCTTATATATATATAGATAAGGATATATATAAATAAATATACAAAAAAATAGAAACAGAACACTGCATGTAATATGAGTGCTGCAGTTTTTTCCCCCAATGCAGAGCCCTAGTGCCAAGAGTTGCCCTGTGTGAAACGTACATACTGTGATAAAACAGGTTAGGAAGTCTTTTCTCCCCTCTTGGAGATTTACATGGTGTAGGAACATGCCACAGACTCAGAAAACTCTCCTGGGCAAAGTCATCTGTTAGAGGTTGTGAGTTCTGTGTCTTTAAGGTTCGACCTCCTGATTATCATTGTTGCCTCGCTACCACTGTAAAAACACAGTCAGGCACAGGACATTTATGGTATGCTTATATTTGTTTTCTCTATAGAGGAGTTCTAACAACCCTTTCTCCTACCTACCCTCCCAGCCCCATTAAAGATACCAGTGCAATGATTCTGTCCCAGAATATCCATCCCTATTAGATTATCCTGCCCTCACAAAGACCTGAAGTCATTCTTTAGTACGCTTTTGGGACAAGAATTCTGAAAATTGCCACAAGTGTCCCTGCATAAGATAAAAAACTTTGTGTCTTTCCCTCTTCCTCCACTCTTTTGGGAGCCTATCTCTAAATATTCGTTATATTCAGAATCACCTGAGAGCCAAGATCTTCTTGTCCTAGAACCGCCTACTATAGTGAAACCAGCAGATGGCTTTAATGTCTTGAGTATGAATATAGACCTTCAGAAAGTACCCAAGAACACACCTTCCTCTCATTCTTTCAGAAATTATAAGCACTCTCAAAAGATGAGAGGAGAAACATCTGAATGTGTATATGTGTAAACGCAGAATACATAGTTTCTTAAGTAGAATAATATCATTCCTGCAGATGCTTTCTTTTGGTCTTTTCTGTGTGGCATTACTTACATGTTTTAACGCTCATTGTTCTTGTAATGTGTATAAAGTAGTTGTGACTTAGCAATCCCTTTAAAGAAGATATAGACTATACTCGACAGTTGTCAATCTTTAGCAAATGATCTTTTTGTCCTTGTTTTAACTGCACCTCTGATGGTGTCCTTCCCTCCCCCGTTTGTTTTACTATCTGTGCTTAAGTGGCAGTTACCAATAAAATACCTTCTGTCCATAAATTTATTCCAAGTTGACCGTAGTAGTCCTTATGTGGATGCATTCAAATAAGGTTGATTTAAATGATCAGTTTTGTCTCTGTTTTGTCGGACTTTAGTATTTCAGAATTAGAGATGTCTTAGAGGACTGTAGCAGCTGTAGAATTCCCTTTGCCCTTGAAAATGCAAAGGATACCGTTAGTTTTATATAGACTCTCCAGGAGTAGGAATGGAACATTCTAAGTGCAAAGTTTGCCTTTACAATCTCTCTGGCAAAGAAGGGCTGCCCATTCTCTACAAAAGTGACAGCTTCCCCAACTTTTAACATCTGGGGGAGATCTACTTGGAAAGGAGATCTGAATTTTAATCTCATGATTTAATGGCGCTAAAATTTTTTAAATGGATTTTGTAGAATCCTATTATTAGAGGAAACTTTGCAAAGCCATATACTGGGGAATTGTCAAGCACCACATGTTAGTTTCAGACTGTGCATTTCCCAAGTGAATAGAATTTACTTCACCAAAAAGATTTTTTGCACAATTGACAATACTTACAGAAATATGATTGTATCAATGGAGAAAAAAGCTCCTCTTCTTACTGGTACATTTCACAAGCAGAAAACTAGTGCAATTCCTTAATTATTTTGGGAGATATAAAAGAATAATCTGTCAGTAGAATATAACTACTCATTCCTAATTAGGTCTAGGAATAAATATAATATTATTTAAAGTATTATTGAATTTTGAAGAACTGCTCAATAAATTAGTAACATTAAAAAATTATATTCTGCAGTATATTTGAAAAATGTAAAGTTGACATAAAATTATTTTTAAAATGCCAGATAGTAGATTAGCTATCATTCCTTTAAAATTGTAATAATTCCTATTAGCATTAAATACAATACCAGTTATCTGTTGTAAGTAAATTTTTGAACATCTTGCACAAAATATGAGAGCCTTCTTCAAAAACGCCTCTTTGCCAAAAACAGGTTTTATGACCTCTTACTAATTATGATATTTCTTTTGGGGGTACTTTGAGGCACTTTCCAAGACATATCTGTGGCATTTAGTTCTAAATTAGGAGCAGAACATTCTGTCAGCTATTTAACTATTTCACAAAGTTTTGGAGTACTGTATTTTATAACAAAACCAAATTCTCATGTGTTCTGGTATGTTACATATTTTACCAAAAACCACTTTCTGTAAGTCTCTTGTGTACATAGTTAGGGAAATAATGGGTATTTCAGTTCTAGCAAGAAAGTATAATGCAGTACATGAGTGACAGTAAATTGATCTTTAGTAAAATCCATTTAGGTATTTGACCGGGAAACTAGCAATCATAAATTCGAATGTATCATTCTCAAGAACACAACAGCAAATGATAATATAAAGACATGGTTGCTGAGCAAGTTCGCTGGGGTGCAGCTGAGTTGGATCAACTGAATGCTCCTCAGATGTTATCTTTTGTTATTGGTTGTTCCTGGAGGGTAGTGCTACAGTCAGTAGATAAGGCCTCCCCTTCTCATGGTGGGGAAGGGGTGTTTGCTCACAGCCACTGCAAGGTGAAATGAAACCACATTAGAAGCAGGACTGAGTCAAAAGCTTAAAGATGCACCTTACTGTTTTTAAAACTACTGTTTAAATGTTCTAAACACTGTGATCTTTCCAAATGTGTTTTCCGTATTAGTTTTGTATTGTAGAAAATAATTTGCCATATGGTGTTTAAAGTGATGTTATTTATTGGCTTACTGCCCACCCCCATATTTCTGTACAGTCTACTTACTAATATAAAACCTGTGATAATCCTTTGCCTTAAAATAAAACCTAATGCTAAGTAATGAGTGTGTTCTAATTAGTAATTCTAAGCTAGTTTTTCCTTTACAACTTAGGATCATGTCAAATAAAATATTACACAAATAATATTATTGCTGCCTTTTCTGTATTTGTGACTGTGTGTGTCTTGATCTAGGGCAGGGTGGCCTGCTGAGTTCTATAAATAGACATTAGTAATCCTTTTAGAGAATGGGCCTGGTCCCTCTCAGCTGTTGGCGGAATCCTCCTCTAAACCCTTATAAATAGATTCCCCCATGCCACATAAGAATGAAGAAAAACAGCCCATCATCTTCTCTCCGTCTACAATTTTTGTCTTGATTCTTACTGAATCTTCACATTGTATTTGTGTCGATATTTTCCTAAATAGAGAAACGCCAGAGATGCCTGAAGATGGTGGAATCACCTAGTTTCAGCGGGCAAAGAGATCATGTCATTATTAAAGCAGACAGACCCGAGTTTTAGAAAGAGTTAGTGACTTGTTCAAACTGAGGAACAAAAGTGAGCTGTGCCCGTCCAGATGTCCAGAAGGTTTGTCACAAGTTCAATTAGGGAAAGGGATTGTGTTAGTCCTGGCACGGGTACAAGTCAGCACGCCAAGGTATGTGTTGGGTTAGAAAACCTTTTCCTTATTAGGCCAGCCCTGGCCTTTGCCCTGACTGGTCACAGATATAGAGAAGTAAGTTTTGTAGGTAGTTTTTCTGAGAAAGGCGTTGGCCTTTAAAGGTTATCTCTGTTGCTCTTTCACCACTGGAGGCAATGCTTAGGACCACTATATTTGGAAGCCTAAGGGGCATGCTTAGTTACCCCAGAGGAAGGTCTTTCCTGGGTGCATGACAAACTTGTCATTTGAAAAGCATCTCTTCAGTCTGGGTGTTTTTAAATGACCGGAAATGCTGGTCCTTAGAGAATGAGACGTTTCCTAGGCCCCGAGGGCAGGAAAAGCGTCCTGCCCTAATTCCGAGCCCCATTGGCTGTAGCTTTTCCAAGGGACGAGACCGGTTTCCCACGCGAGCGTGGGCAACGGGCTCTAGGACCCAGAGGCGGCGCGCGGAAGGAGCCCGACCCTAGCACCCTTCTGAATCACCGCGCGGGCAGTCTCGGGATGCGGGTTCGCGGCCCGCCTGGGACAGTCGCCGTTGAGACGCCGCGGATATTCTGGCGCGCGGGCGGCGCACGGTGCGCGTGGGCGTGTCCCGGCGGGCCGCGCGCCCCGCCCCTCCCCCGCCGGCTAGGCAGCCCCCAGGCCCCACTCCTGCTGCCGGGCGGATCGGCCGGGCCGGGTGCCCTCTGCGGGCGGCGCAGGGCGCGGGAGCAGTTGGGGCCCGGCATGCCGAGCGCCCCCCTGGTAGCCGCCGCCGCCGCGTCCTTCCCCGGTGCGCGCCGCTGACGGGCGGAGATGAAATTCCCGTGCTCCGTCCTGGCGTCCGTGTTCCTGTTCGTGGCCGAGACGTCGGTGGCACTGTACCTGAGCAGCACCTACCGCTCGGGCGGGGATGGCATGTGGCAGGCGCTGACGCTGCTCTTCTCGCTGCTGCCCTGCGCGCTCGTGCAGCTCACGCTGCTCTTCGTGCACCGCGACTTCAGCCGCGACCGGCCGCTGGTGCTGCTGCTGCATCTGCTGCAGCTGGGGCCCCTCTTCAGGTGCGTGCGGGGCCCGGGGTCGGCGGCGGGGGCGGCCGGGAGGGGCTGGAGGCTGACCCGGGGGCGGGCGTCGGGCCCAGGCCGTGCGCCTAGCGCCGCTCACGCCCGCGCGGGCCCGGCAGCCGCGGGCCGGAGAGCGGGAGTCAGGCTGCGGCCGAGGGACCGTGGTCCCGCCCGGAGTCCACTGACCCCGCCAGCAGAAATGGCAATTCGGCGCGGTGCGACCTCACCCCAGGCGGGCGTCGCCTGCGGTCAAGTGGCTCCAGGCTGGATGGGCTCCTGTCCCCACACACCCTGGGGACGTGAGATGGGAAGAGCCTTACCGCAGCAGAGTGCTGGGAGGATCTCATTTCAGTGCCAGACGCGGAGCGTTGAGTGTGTGCCAGGCGCGGCTCTGAGCTCCACAGAGATTCATTTATTGTAGCTCGTGCTCTTAGGAACTCTCCAGATGCACTCATGGGGCGTTTTTCTTGGGGTGATATCCTGCGGGGTCGTAGATGTCTCTCCCAAGCCCCTCCCTCACTTCCAGCCACTGGGGCTGACTCACAGTGTGCTATGCACATGAAAATTTGCCATGTGCGAAGAAAAGAGAAGCCCTCAGTGGCATTTCTGGAAAGAAATGTGTATTAACCCAAAGCATGTAGAAAGATACGGTCCTGGAAGCAGATTTTGGCTTGTCTGGGACCATGAGGAGAAATTCAAAGTGTTGTTTCGATAGTTTTCATCTTTGTAGGAAAAGCAAAACAAAGGGCTTCTGTGGATTCTAAATAAATGTATATGACTCAACCCTAGACGTAGGCATAGAGAGAGAAATGGGAAGACAGATAGGCCAGAGATGCACCTCAGCTAGCTGCCAGAAGATTCAACTAGCCAGGAACCTTCCCTACCAGGAAATCAATATCTCCCCGACTCCTTTACTCTCTCTCTCTCTCTCTCTCTCTCTCTCTCTCTCTCTCTCTCTCTCTCTCTCTCAAGTAGCAGGCTAGATTTACAAAGCCCTATTATAAAGCTTCCACTTGCTATTAAAAACAGTGAATCCCAGTTGACACTCAGAATACTGAAGTTTGCACAGTGTTGACAAACTTGGGGAACAGGTTTCTCAGCCTCCAGAAACTAAGGAATCCTAGAAAGAAAGAGAAAAATGTACTCTGAGGGGAGTAAGAAGTTGCTGCTGATGTCCAGATAAGAAGGGAAGAGTTAGGGGCAAAAAGAGCAATAAAAAGAATGAAAAACAAAAAGTTCTGCTACCTGGAGCCAGGCAGTGAGGACAGAGTTAGCACTCCTTGACCTAGTAGGCCATAGGGTCATGATTATTTCTCCCCACCCCCAGTAAATTCTGTGTGCTCTGACTTTAAGTGGGCACTCATTTCTTAACCTTCTTGGTGAAAAGAAAACTCCTTGCTCAGGATATTTAAATGACAGGAAGGGGAACTTGACATTTCTGAACTACTTCCTATGCTGGATGCTTTACTAGGTGCTTTACTGTGCTTTTGTTCACTGAATCCTGACCATGAGGGAGCTGTAACTGCCCCCATTTTAGAGAGGAGGAAAATGAGGCCAAGTTCACAAGGTTTCTTAGAAGTGGAGTCTGGTTTCCTACTAGAAAGTAGGCAGGGGAGGGTGGAGTACATTTTATCAATACTTCTGTCTTAAATTAAGAAAGTTTGACCATTTTGCCAAAATCTATATAACCATCCAGGCAAATAACACTCTATCATTACCTCTATTTCAAATGTTTTAAATGCCAAGGTAAAACTAATGACATAAGTCAAATAAGATGGCAAATATAAACCTGAGCTCAAGGAAATATGCCACGATATCGAGAGTGATCATTTCTGTAGCAGGAAAATGGGTAATTTTAATTTTCTCCTGAAGAAATACAGAATAGTGCATCATGTTATCCTTTATTGTATACTTCTCTGCATTGTCTCAGTTTTTACAGTAGGGATATTTTAACTATAACAAAGAAAGAAAAGTTTGAAGCTTTGAAGAATAGCCTCTTGGCTATATGAAAAGTTTCGGCACTGTAAAAAGATTTGTTTCTAGAATGTTTTAAATAGTCTATTATCTTGGCAGGACAGCAAAATAAAACACTAAAAAAAGAGCAACAAACAACCCCCTTCCTTCAAAACAACTTTCTCTTACTAATTCAGCTGTCTTATTTCAAGGAGACACACAAAATGGTGGTTCCAAGTATTTTAGCTTCCGCATGACAAGAAAAGAAATTTGATGTTGTGAATTAGCACGACTTAATGTCTTATTGGAAGTTCTTCCTGCTGACCACTTGATTCTTTTTAACTCTAAGCCCTATAAAGATCAACATTATTTCCACCAAACAAAGAGTCATGATGTGTTTAATTTCCTCCTTAGCAGTTGGAATTAGTAATATTTTTAATTTATTTTAAAATTTAGTTCTGTTTACATTTGGGTAGGTGTTACTAGTCACGCTCATTTTGCTTTTAGATGAGTTGCAGGTTTTTGAGTTCTTTCACTTAAGCTGCAATACAGGACACTGTGATGATTATGGACTAACTACTACAAGTTTCTGTCCTTTTGGGGGGCCTAGGGAAAGCACCATATTTCATTTACATTAGCCTTATCTTTAAAACTGAAGTTGCAATATCTCTGGTTTTCTCATTAGTCTGCATTTGAATGATATGAACTTTTCGATAATGTCTTGAATTTGTTTTTTTTCTATTTTAATGAGAATCTTAATTGTCAATAATAATGGACATTCTGGAAAACCAGAAAAAGAAAGAGCACCTCTTTGCAAAAATAACATTTCTGTTTATCATTCTTTTACTACTATGTAATTTTGCACATTAATTAGGAGAAGGAATACATATAAATGAGTTAAATGTTCAAGGAATTTTCTCCACTTTTACTACTAGCATAATAAGGAAAAATGGTGCAGGAGAAATCTGTGTCTATAAAATAAAGGCTTAGAAGTTCCATTAATTTTTAAAAAAAATTTTTTTCTTACAATGTTTGCTTTCTTAAGTTCCAAATAAATTTTATAGAACATTGCGCAATGATTAGCCAAACGATTTTGAAAGTAAACTTACTACTTTGAAAGTAAACTTTTAAGAGACTTTATAATAATAATGGCCTAAATTTGAAAAGCCACATTTTTGGTTTGCAAAAAGTGCTTTTACATACAGTACTAATTTCCATCCACTGTAAAACCCTATTAGCTAACTGTCATTATCTTTTTTTTTTTTACAATTGAAGTTCAGTGAGATTAAGCAAGGGAGTTTTCCCAGGTCCTGTGGCACTTTCTATTTAACCAGTTTGGTTCCCCCCTAGTCTCACAAAGCACGTGTGTCATGAGAAGATAACATGGCATATAAGAAATAAATTTCTTTTGAAATGAATTATTATGAACTACCTCAGAGAGTGTCTGGTACCAGAGGTTATTTGTGCCTGTACCAACATGCATGGTTTTAACGAAAGAATGAGAGTGGGATAAAAGAGGGGGGAAATAGATCATCCTGCTTGTTTTACCTACTTTAGGGTGAGCAAACTATGCCCCACAGGTCAAATCTCTCCACTGCCTGTTTTTTAAAAACATTTATTTACTTATACATACAAGAGCTGGAGTACAGGCCAGAGGCGTGGGAGTAAGAGGATTCACCAGAGACAGAGTGGGGAGCAGAACTGGCAGATCAACAGAAACACACTGCTGAGGGGAGCGGTGGGTGAGGCAGGAGAGGTCTGCAGTGCCATGTGGGTCCCCTCCATGGCTGGGGATTGAACTTGTGCTGCAGTGGCTGCAGCTGCTTCACAATGCAGTGCTAAACCCAATGTGCCACCAGGGAGGTCCCCCACTGCCTGTTTTTGTAAATTGTTTTATTGGAACACAGCCATGGTAACTCGTTTTTGTTTTGACTGTGACTGCTTTTACATTACTGCAAGAGTTGAATATTTGCAATAGAGACCATGACCTGCAAAGCCTAAAATATTTACTCTTAGTGAAAACTTTACAGAAAACATTTGCCAACTTTTCATCTACATAACTACAGAAGTTCTTTGAATAATTTTCATGAAAATGTTTAAATATTTAATTTACAGCAGTGTTTAGACAACCTCTCAAACAAAAACAAAACCAGATCAAAGCAAAAAAAAAAAAAAGAAAACAAAAAACTAAAAACCATATTTGGGGTAATTGGATAAGTTTTGTAGAATTGTTAGAAAAATAAATGGTAGGTCTTTTCTTTTTAACCAGCTTCCTTAATTAGTAATGGCAGGAGATCTTAGTGCCTTTCATAAATTTATAGAACACTTACTATGTGTAAAATTCTGTAACTCATAAAAGTATGGATTAGGGAAAGACAGTGGAATCCACAGCGCTTCCTCTGTGATTAGCTCATTCTGGGGCCCTCTTTTGTTTCCACTGATAGACACTGAAGTTTTAGTTCATCTACAATTTGGTGAATGCTTCTGGTTTCATAGAACCCATCCACGGATTTGCTTTCTCTCTAAACTTTCATTTCATTCACTCAGCTCTCTTAGCATGTGCTGGTATTCTGTTGTTTTCTTTCAAAACTTTAAGCTTGATTTTATGCAAGCAACACATTTTTTATTGTTAGAACAGAAAACAGGTAAGCACATTTAAGAAAATAGTTAAAAGCCTCTAATTTGACTGTCTAAAGAGAACAATTCTCAACATTTTGTTGTATATCCTAAGATTTTTATAGGTAAACTCTCTCGAAGGGAAAAAAACCCTGATTTGCAGTGTTTGCTGATTTCTGTAGTACAAATATTTCCATCATGGCCTTATTTCAAGCTACTCATTATTTAACAACTAGCTTACACAATTCCTAACTACTTAGCAGTCTCTTGAGTCAGTATGAACCAGCTCAAGAATTTCACTATTTGCATGTGTGCGTGATTTGTATATATTTTATTTTTACAAAAATAGAATTTTATATATATATATACACACACATATATATATGTATTTCAGTGTTACTCCCTTCATTTACCAAATATAGTAAATATTTTTATGTATCAGTAGTATGCCATCACTTTTAAGGACTGGATATTTCACTGAATGCATGTATTATGGTTTATTTAATCATTGTTTTATTTGGGGATCTTTGAAGTATTCCTAGAATTTTGTTACTACAAATAACGCTATGATTTAATTTCTTGCAGTAGGAATTCTTTCTGAGTTCACATTAAGAAATATTTTATAATCTGAAGGTGCTATATATAAATATTAGTTGTGATAATTATTTATTATCCTTATTATGTGTATGTCCCATTTTTTCATTTAGATTGTGAGCACCTCCAAATGAGGTGGATATTCAGCTGTTTCTGCATTCCCCACAACACTTATAAACTAATGTGTAAATTACTACATTATGTAGGAATGTAGTAAAGTGCATCTGCATTAATCACATATTTGAGAATAAAGCAATAGTCAGTTTATTCTGTGTTCAAGCCCTTGTTGTGGTCAGTGGTCCAACTGTGATGTTGTTAGACCTTTACATTCCTCATAAAGTCAAGTTTTTCCTCAGAAAGAATTCATTTGGATCAGCTGGGCATGAACTCTTAACGTGAACGTCATTAACATTATTTTCAACTGAGCAAATTGTTGCAGACTGTTTTACATATTTTCATACAATATATCAAGGTGTCCATGATCCCATTAGATAAAACATAGCAGATAAACCTCTCTCTTTCTTTCTCTCTCTCTCTCTCTTTTTCTTTTTTTTTTTAAAGATTTATTTATTTATGCATACAAGCACGGGGTACAGGCCAGAGGCGTGGGGTGTGTGTGTGAGAGGATTCACCACAGAGAGCAGGGAG
>JAGFMF010012069.1:7600485-7642541 GCA_019455555.1 Galemys pyrenaicus | reverse complement strand
TGCGGTTTGCTTCCTAGTGCGTTGCTTAACCCACTGCACCACCAGGGAGGCCCCTCTCTCTCTCTTTCTCTCTCTCTCTCTCTCTCTCTCTCTCTCTCTCTCTCTCTCTCACACACACACACACACACAGTCACAACTATGTACTTTCTCCTAGGAACAAAAGTAATAATCACAAAATGTATCCACTTTTTACTCACTGAAGAGACTCCTACATTTCCTCTCTTGCATCAAGTTTTATATTATTTCTAATTATAAATATTTTCACTACCATAGTTGCCTCAGGGTACAAGTACAAAGTGAACATTCAATAGAATAAATGAAGCCATAAAATTTCCTGGCAGCACTATAAGGCTGTTATAAAAAAGCATGTTTGGGGGAAAATGTTCTTTAACAATTTTGAAACTTAAGGCAACAAACCTCATTCCTAGGCATGACCTGTTTTCCTTAGCATCTTATAAAAATTTTCAAACACATAGAAGATAACTTGAATGAATTGTATAGTGAACACCCAAGTACATACCATCTAGATTCTATAATTATATTTTCTTTCACACATTTATCCAACTCTCTATTGATCCATTAATCCATTTGTGTGTGCTTCAAAGAAAATTGCACATACTAATATTCTTCTTTCCTTCAGTACCCATCATTACCTGGCGAGGAAAATCCAATTTTAAAAGGTATTCTTGATGATCTAGAAAGGTGATTGGATAAGGCCCATTCTCTGGCTTCAAATTCCATAAATAACACATGTGGCAGGTCTGCAGGCATGATTGACTTCAATCATATCCTAATGGCTTAAGAGAACAGAGAGATAGGTAGCATTGAGGCCTTCCAGGGGACTCCAGCGTGATAAGAGGATGCAAGGGGATCTCCCAACCATGGTTGCTGCTTCAAAAATGATTTATGGGGCCTCCCCTGGTGGCGCAGTGGGTTAAGCAACGCACTACGAAGCAAAATCGCAGCCACTGCAGCACAAGTTCGATCCCTGCTGCCGGCCAGGGGAGGGACCCACATGGTGAGGCAGACCTCTCCTGCTGTGCCCGCTGCTCCCCTCAGCAGTGTACTTCCATTGATCTGCCTGTTCTGCTCCCCGCTCTCTGTGGTGAATCCTCTCACCCCCCTACACCTCTGGCCTGTACCCCAGTGCTTGTATGCATAAATAAATAAATCTTTAAAAAAAAAAAAAACAAAAATGATTTGTGGCATCCAGGATGTGGAATAAATTTATAATTATTAAATACATTGTAATTCTATTAGTATTAATGTATGTATAGCCACAATACATATATGTATGTCCTATGCAAACATGCTATATTAGCTTCATAACAATAGGGCAAAATAGATATCATCACTATTGTATCATTTAGGGAAAGGGTTCAGGGGTTAAATGACCTGCCCACTATTACACAGCTAATACGTATTAGGAAGGGGAGTTGAACACATTTCTGTGGCTCTAAAGCTTGAGCCTCTTTCCATTATCTGCTCAGTTTCCTTGCCTCAGTGGCATTTGGTGTCACCTCTCAATTTGCTTCTTGCTCAGTTTTCATTTGCCTTTTGGGAAGCCTCAAAAGAACTTCGTGTTCAGAAAAGCTCCTTGAAGTGGATGATTTTAGAGGAGAGGGTAGTGTCCAATGTGCCAGTTACAGTTTTGCAAATTAGGCTAAGTACAAGCAAGGAAAAGTAACTGAAATATAACCGAATCTTGTCAGCCTCTGATGATCATGACTTGCTGATCTATTTCCAGGTGTTTTGAAGTCTTCTGCATCTACTTTCAGTCAGGCGGCAATGAAGAGCCTTATGTCAGTATCACCAAGAGGCGGCAGATACCAAAAAATGGCCTCTCGGAGGAGGTTGAGAAGGAGGTGGGCCAGGCAGAGGGCAAGCTGTTTGCCCATCGATCTGCATTCAGTCGGGCATCGGTGATCCAGGCTTTCCTGGGCTCAGCCCCCCAGCTGACCCTGCAGCTGTATATAAGCGTCTTGCAGCAGGATGTCACCTTCGGAAGATGTATGTATATTTTTATTTCTACCAGCATAAGGGGATCAAAAAGGGAAGTAAAATACAAAGTTTTTTTTTGTTTTAGATGTAATTCATTCATATGTGCATTCAATCCTGAGTCTGTGGTCCAGTTTCTAAGCTCGAAATTTAGAGAGTTAAAATAATAACATTTATTTTGCTTCCGAATCTACAATTTGGGCAGACATCAGAAGGGCTCAGCTTTGTTCCACTGTGCATAAGCTTGGGTCCTCACAGATAAGGGGTTAGAGCCCATCGAAAACCCATTAAGTTTTTATGTTTGATGCTGGCTACTGCTCAGTATCTTCAAAAATGATTTACGGCATCCAGGATGTGGAATAAATTTATAATTATTAAATACATTGTAATTCTATTAGTATTAATCTATGTACAGCCATAATACATATATGTTTATCCTATGCAAACATGCTATATTAGCTTCATAACAATAGGGCAAAATAGATATCATCACTATTGTATCATTTAGGGAAAGGGTTCCTCCATTTCTTCCTCCATTTCATCTCTGTGCGGGCTAGTTTGGACAGCAAAGCAGCTGTTTTTATTGTCAAGAGTCCTAGAAGCCAGAAAGGGCTACTTGCATCATCTTTTGTGATCCAGCCTTGAAAGTCCCATGAAGTCACTTTTGCTACATTTCCTTTGTTGAAGCAGTCTTGAGTCCTCCGCAGTTGGAGGGACGGGAGGAAAGGAAATCCCTAACTCTTGTTGGGGAATGGCAGAGTTTTGAAAGTTCATTTCTGTAACTATTTTGAAAAATATAGCTTGCCATAGGCTAAAAATTCAGCTGTCAGACTGGGCCTCTTTGGATTTTGCCTCAAGACTATTCAAAGTCAGCTAAGACAGTTTGTTATAACAGCTTCTTTGTGGTGAATGATGAAATTAAGAGTACTTACCTGTATTCTTGAAGTTCTCAAGGGTATCTCAGAGTTTAATTGAGTACAGTTCTCTTACCTTTGGGCTATTCTCACGTCATTGAATTGAGGGCAAGTCTAGTGTAAGCCAGATTTTACAAACCTCTTGCATGCATTGGATACAAGTGAAAAACCTTCACATAAGAAGAGGAAATTACCCCACCTAAATTTTAATATAAAGGGTAAATGAAAGCCATATGATTTGATAAGTTTACTATATAGATATGCAAAATTAGTTAAAAGCCCTAAGGTGAAAAAAGGCATATATTTAGGATAACACTGAAATTGAAATTCTTTTTAAAAAATCACTAATTTCATTCCCCTCAATATCTTCCTTCTACATGTATTCTAGGCTGAACTGTAAAATTTTTTGGCTGGTCACAAGACATTTGCATGTTACAACTATGTTCCTTATCAATGTTACCTCTGAATAACTATATATCTTAAAATAGCATACTGAATATGGTGGCATCCTTGTTCTCTAAGAGTTTATAACTGGAATCATCATTGACCATCGTGAGTCCTCTGTATGCTCCAGTTCATTGTTTTCTCAGGCAGCAGGGACCATAGTTGGTGATGGTGGCCTATTTGATTTTTACATGTAGATCCAATTTTGTTGTTGTTGTGGCCTGTCATTTACATATTGTCTGTCTGCTTTTGTGCTACAGTAGCAGAGTCGAGTAGCTTCAACAGAGAGCATTGATCCACAAAGCCTAAAATCTTTACTATCTGACTCTTTACCGCAAAAGTTTGCCAACCCTCATTATAGTTTTTCAGACAGAATTCCATTCAGGAAAATAAATCTATCTCATGAAGTGTTAATATGGACAAAAAATATCTGTGAGGCTCCCACCCTCCCAAGAACCTGGAAATATATAGGTCCTCTGAGATTTAAACAACCAATCAAATATATGTGTACATATAAAGAAGAGGGCATGACTCACTTTAAAAAATAAAGATGGCTGCCATTTACAAAGGTCTTGATTAATCCCAGTTACTGCTTCAACATGTCTGGGAAAGGATTCCCTCACCCAGAAGGGCTAAGGTAATTATAAATGGACTATAGGCTAGGATGTGTTACAAGATGGTGAATTTTATAAATGTTGCACGTTTTCTGACTGCTCCACCAACCTGCTGTTCCCTGTTCTCTCACCGCTTTGTGCCCCCATTCTCTGAGATACAATAATACCAAAATTAGTCCAGTTAATAACCCTACAATAGAATCTAAGTGTTCAAGTGAAAGGAAGAGTCACATATCTCTATAAATCAAAAGCTAGATATGATTAAGCTTAGTGAGGAGGGCATGTTGAAATCTAAGACAGATCAAAAGCTGGGCCTCTTGTGACAAGCAGTTAACTGTTACAAATTCAAAGGAAAAGTTCTACAAAGAAATTCACAGTGCTACTGCAGCACATAAAAGATAGAAAATAAACACCCCTATTGCTATGGAGAAAGTTTTGGTGGTCTGGATAGAAGAGGCAGCCTACCAAAGCACTCCCTTAAGTTGGGTTTACTCCAGGGCAAGGTCCCATTGCTCTTCGGTTGTATGAAAACAGAGAGGTAAGGAAGCTGCAGAAGAAAATTTTGAAGTCAGCAAAAGTGATTCATGAAGTTTAAGGAAAGAAGTTATCTCTATGACAATAAAATTGCAAGGTGAAGCAGCAACTGCTGATGGAGAAGCTGCAGCAAGTTACCCAGAAGATCTAGCTAAGATTGTCAGTGAAAGTGGTTACACTAAACAGATTTTCAGTGCAGATGAAACAGCCTTGTATTAGAAGACAATGCCATCTGGGGCTAACATAGCTAGGGAGAAGCCATGCCTGGCTTCAAAGCTTCAAAGTACAAACTGACTCTCCTATTAGGGGCTAATGAAGCTGGTTACTTGAAGTTGAGGCCAGTTCATTTACCATTCTGAAAACCCTAGGACACTTAAGAATTATGCTGACTCTACTCTTCTTGTGCTCTATAAATGGAACAAGAGAACCTGGATGACAGCACATGTCTTTACAACATGGTTTACTGGCTATTTTAAGCCCTCTTGTGAGAACCTACTGCTCAGATAAAAAGACTTATTTCAAATTATTACTACTTATTGACAATGTACAGGGTTACTCTAATGGCCGTGTACAAGGAGATTCATGTTGTTTTTATGCCTGCTAACATATCATCATTCTGCAGCCTGTGGGTAAAAGCATCATTTCAATTTTCATGTTTTTTTAATTGAATAAATAATTTTCATAAGGCTATCACTTCCATAGACAGTGATGCCTCTGATGGATATAGGCAAAATAAATTGAAAACCTTCTCAAAAGGATTCACCATTTTAGATGCCATCAGGAACACTTGTGATTCATGGGAAGAGGTCAGAAAGTCAGCATTAACAGAAGTTTGGAAGAAGTTGATTCCATCCCCCCTGAATGACTGAGTTCAAAAATTTAGGGGTGGAAGTAATTACAGATGTGATGGAAATAGCAGAAGAACTAGAATTAGAAGTGGAGCCTGAAGTTGTGACTCAATTTCTGTGATCTCATGATAAAACTTGAATGGATAAGTTGTTGCTAAAGATGAGCAAAGAAAGTAGTTTCTTGAGATGGAATATACTCCTGGTGAAGAGGCTGTGAACATTGTTGAAGTGACAACAAGAGATTTAGAACATTACATAAACTCATTTTTAACAAGCTGTGACTGGATTTGAGAGGATTGACTCCAATTTTGAAGTTTTACTGTGGATGAACTGCTCTCAAACAGCAGCACTTGCTACAGAAAAATTTCTCATGAAATGAAGAGTCAGTTGCAGCAAGTTTCATTGTTGTCATATTTGAAGAAATTTCCATAGCTGCCCCAGCCTCAGCCTTCAGCATCCACTGCTCTGATCAGTCAGCAACCATCAACCACAAGGCAGGACCCTCCACCAGCAAAACAATTAGGATTCACCAAAGGTTCAGATGACAGTTAGCAGTTTTAGCAATAATTTTTTTTGAGATTTATTTATTCATATAGAACCGGGGTACAGGCCAGAAGTGCAGGGGGTGAGAGGATCCACCAGAGACAGAGTGGGGAGCAGAACAGGCAGATAGACCTAAATACACTGTTGAGGGGAACAGCAGGCGAGGCAGGAGAGGTCTGCCACACCATGTGGGTCACCTCTCTGGCCGGCGGCAGGGATTGAACTCGTGCTACAGTGGCTGCGTTTTGCTTCATAGTGTGTTTCTTAACCCACTGAGCCACCAGGGGAGGGCCCAAATTATTATTATTTTTAATTAAGGATATGTGCAGGGTTTTTAAGATATAATGCTATTGCACACACTTAATATACTACAGTGCAGTGGAGAATCAAAAAATTCATTGTGACTCACTTCATTGTGATGCTCACTTTATTGTAGTAGTCTGGAACCAAACCTGCTATATCTTCATGGTGTGCTTATATTTCTTTTTTGTTTTTCAAACAATACAAATTATTGTTGTTATTATCAATGTTTGGGAATACTAAATTAGACTAATCTCCCCAGCCTAGGGGTGGGCCCCTTTCCACCCAGAACAAAACTGTGTTTTCCTAAGATACAAGAGTAGGAATGAATTTTGAATAAGCAGCTAACAGTATTCATGTAAGGGAAGTTGAGACCAATAGAAGTTAGATGTTATTGACAGGAGGACATCAAGTCCATTAAAAAATTAAAGTCTATAACCATTTTCCCTTTGCTTCTGTGCCCACTGAGCAAACATTGATGAATTTGGCCCTACGGAAGAAGGTGGAACCAGCCATGTGGTCCACTAGAGAGTTTTTTTTTAATTGAAATTTAATTTGTATAACATAAAATACACTATTTGTAAGTGTACAATTCAGTGGATTTTAGGATATTCACAATGTTATGCAATTGTCACCACTATCTAATTTTAGAACATTTTTATTACATCAAAAAGATGTCCCATACTTGTTAACAGTCACTTCTCATTTCCCCTCCTCCAGCCTCTGACAATCACTAGTCTGCTCTCTGTCTCTGTTGATTTCCCCACTGTACATATTTAATATAAATGGAACCATACACTGTTGCCGAGTTTTATTTCTCATAGTCAGTGAATAATGAACTCTGTCTCTGAGCTTAAATCTTGGTGAGTTTGGCCATCCTGAGACTCCTGGATCCAGTTAGCCTTCAGCAGGGCATGAGTCTCTGGACTTTGGTGTGGCTGAGGTCCAGGTGAGCAAATCAGACTTCATATGCTCCATAAAAGCCCCCTGCAGCCACCATTTGGCCTCTATGGACCTCAAGCTGCCATTCTCTTCCACTTATAGTAGTTATGCTGATGGTAATAATGACTGTTTCTCCAACCCTTGCTTTGTGGTACACAAAGCTTTGTGATAGACACCGTTGTGTTTCATTTTTGCAGCATCCCTGTGAAGAGAATAAGGTTCCTTCCATCTTACTAAAGTGGGAAATTGTACTCACTGTCCACCAGAGGAGGCAGAATTTGGAGTTAGATTTGTGTGAATTCATTTATGAATTCAATGACTATTTCTTTAATAGGTTCTCTGTTCCTGAACCTGTGTTGGGCTCTAAGTATAAGGTAGTGAAGAAGGTGGGCAGTCCCCTGTCCTTTTGAAACAAACAGGAAATAGTCATATACTTATTTTATTTCAGATAGATTCTGCAAAGTGAAGTTTCTGTGTGAGGGTATATTGGGTAAATCTAACTAAGTCTGAGAGATGAGGGAAAAATTCCCAGAGGACCTTAAGTTTAAACCAAAATCTGGTAGATGAGAAGAAGTGAAGGAAAAGCAGGGAAGAGCTTTCTAGGATTTTCAAACTTTATCCCAAAGGCAATGGGAAGGCATTGATGAGTATTAAGCAACACAGTGTCACAATTAACTAGCTTTAGAAACTTATTACTCTGGAAAATGGATTGGAGAGAAACAGGGAGGCCAGTTACGGGGCTGCCATAGTTTCAAGGTGAAAATTATAATGTCATGGCTGGAATAGTAGGAATTAATTATTGTAGCATTGTTAGTGAAGCAGATGTAGAAAGATGAAATTACTGGGTGGGGAGGTGAGGCAGAGGGAGATATCAAAAAATGATTCCTTCTTCCTGAGCTGGATAGCTATGTCATGTATCCTCATTTGTATCGATGAAGCATCCTGGAGGAGCAGGTGTTGGAGTATGTTTTTGCTTTTATTTTCAGACATTTTTCCTAAATGAGCACATTTGCAAGATTTTATCTAACTCATGAGAGAACCAGCATATGTTAGAACCAACAGAAAGAGAATCCAATGAATAGACACAGGTATTGACTAGGGATGTTGAAGTGAATATGTAAATGAAGATGAAACTGGTTTTAGTATGGCACAAGGGGGGATAATTGTGTCTCTGCTATACAAGGCATTGTGCGTGTCTATCAGTGACCAGCAGCTTAGAAGAGCTGTATGACAGCTCAAAGACAGCACGAGGCTCAAGTCAGATAACCTAGAGTAGTGTCCCGAAGATGGGGCAATGTTTCCATTGAGGCGTTCATTTTTTGTAGACTATTGAAGTAGAAAGTTCCCTCAGAAAGAGGGTTCACTCTGTTGACTGGGTTTCAGTCACAGACATTTCTAGGCCAGTCCTGATCAGTGCCCCATGGACACTGATGATGTCATAAAAACCTGTGTTGTCACAAAGATAGCCAGTCACCTGACCAATGAGGACTGGAATATAAGGGTACAGTAGGCAGGGATAAGAAGTTCAGGCCAGTGGGATCATCAAAAACATGTCAGCCCTGCGAAGTGGACTCTCTCCTGTTCTGTAAAAGCCAAGCTGCAGCTCCCCATCAGCCCCATGGGCCGTCTTCTACGAAGGAATCGCTATACCGAGCGCCTGAACTCACCCACACCAGCTTTCCTCGATGGGGTGGTGGACTGCCTGACAGCCAGTATCTTGGACGTGGTGACCAGGGAGGCACGAAACAACCGCAAGACGCCGGTCACATCAGAAGTTGTGCAGAAGGCAATGGAGAACAGTCGGCACCACCGCCGCGTTTTTAAGAAAGAAACCCAGTCCCAGGATCAGGTGCCCCAACTCTGGAAGAAGAAAATCAAAGTCCCAAAGGAGCCCTCATCAGCAGCCTCATCAAGCACCCAAACTGCCCGTAAATGAGGATGGCTTGCTCTTCTACCATTAGCATGTGCTAATAAAGTTTAACATCCATGAACTGCCTTCTGACTCCTGTTTCTGTCATTTTCAGTTGGCGGTGTCTGTGAGACATCTGGGACGAGCTATCTGGAGGTGGGGGGCGGTAGAAGCTGTGGTCAGTGGGGGATGATTGACCCAATGGGTGATTTTGGGGGCCCTTTTTTCCCTTTTAAGGTGACTCAGGGAATGGTCCTGGTGGGAGTAGCTGGCTGAGGTTGGTGGGGGGGCAGGGGGAAGGCTCTGAGCAAGGCAAGGCCTTGAGGTTGGCAGTGAGGGCGTCCCTGGCTTGTTGAATTGCCAGAAAGATGGTGACTGGGTGGGGCTGAAGACCATGACTGAGGTGCCAAAGGCTTTATTCGTGCCAGAGAACCTGTAAGTCAGGAGGTGATGGGTCAGCTGTGGCAGGCGGGGGGCGGGGGGAATGGAAAGAGGGGCATGTGGTATCTGTGAACATAGTGGGACAGGGGTTCACATGATGATTGAAGAGTGAAGGGGAAGAAACTATAAAGGAATTATAGCCATATTGAATTTATATATTTATTTACACTCAGCCTTATTCCAAAAAAGTACTTGAGAAAGGAATTGTTAGCGAGCATGATACATTCTGTGTAATATATCCTTCTGTTCTTTCTAGTAGACACTGATAAATAACAATATTGTATAAAAGTTACTGTTTGGTCTAAGATAGCAATTCAAGTAATTTCTAATGTTTACTGAAGATTACTGGACTTACTAATGAATGTATTACGTTATTTAAAAAAATAGACTTCTTAGTCTCAGAGGAAATACCTAACTCATGTAATGATCATATATTTGATGGGATAACAGAGTTATCAGCAACTAAATATGTGTCTTACCTTGCCCATATATGCTATTTAAATTGTGTCCCAATTCATGGACTTAAAAGAACATGTAATTCTTATGAATATTTTTATATGTAACCTTAAGTTAAAAAAAATAGGTATTGTGTCATTTGTGTAGAAAACTAAGCCCTCTCCTATAAGTGACAACATTTGACATTTTCTCCCATTCATCATACGCTCAAGGGCCACCTTCTGCTCTTCATGGCCTGTCACAGAGGGCTGGTCAGAGTCTGCCCAGCTGACTTCAACAATGGGTACCGAGGGCCTGGGTTTGCCGCCCCAGCTGACCATTTTCTGGCCACATGATCTTGGGTGTTCCTCTGTTACTTCGGAGTGACCATTTCCTTATGTGTGAATTGGGGATAAGAGTTCCTCCACCTTCTAGTTTTCCCAAAGATTAAGTTAATTGTGCCTGTGAACTGGTGCTTACCATAGTTCCTGGCACAGGGTACTCTTAATAAACAGGAGCACGTAGCTCCCTCCCCATGTAGATCAAATGCTTAGGCGTACTTCCCATGGTGCAACTGGGCCTGGCTCTCACTGCTGGCAGCTTGGACCACTGGTCTGAAAACCACAGCTTGCTGAGCCTTGGGGAGGAGGAGGCCAGAGGGGGTCATCCCTGAACTAGACAGTCCTCGCCCTGGCCTCCTCTGCTCCCCTGTGCCTGGTAACGTGCCCTTGCTGCTTCCCAGGATGCCCTGAGACTAATGGAGCTGGGGTTCCACTTAGAGCTTGCTGGAATAGGTGCTAATATAACTCCAAGACACTGCTCTTTCCACATAAAGCCCATTAAACTAGATATTTACAGAAACATCAAGTTGTCCACTGGTTCTCTTTTCCTCATGTGCTCACCTGCATTTGTTTCTTTTGTCTTTTTGATGTAGGCCATTCTCACAGGTGTGAGGTGATAGCTCACTGCAGTTTTGATTTGCATTTCCCTAACAATAAGTGATGATGAATGTCTTTTCATGTACCTGTCGACCATTTGTATGTCTTATCTGTCTGCTTTTTAAAAGCTAATTTAATTTTGGCTTATGATGTGGCTTGTTTAAGCAGAAGATAGTCTCCTGGGTATTTCATCGAGGTCCCATGAGAGGATTTTATCAAAGGCCAGAGAAGTCATAGTGTGTGCATGCACCATGCTGGGTTCACAGGTCTGTGTGCTTAGGGGTCACCCGACACCTGGCTCCAACCTGTGGTTGTTGACACTAACTTACTAACGGTCACTGTTGCACCGCTGGGCGACCAGGCGTCCTGGGTTCTTTCCTTGTCTGGTGTCTGGAGTCTGAGGTGATGTTTGGAGATTGGGTGTCGATGACCTCTTGTTGCAAGCACTCCGGAGAGTCATGTGGGCATGGAGGAACCGGGTGGATCGGTCCTGTCACCCCTTTTAGAGTGGTGCTTCAGCTGGGCTTGTGGGTTCCATGGGACACATGGGGTAGCTGTCAGCATAGCATATGTCTGAATGGGGGACCCTTGGCCTGCATGTGCAGGAATCCTCCCCTCGGAGGGAGGCAGGCAGGCAGAGGAAGCCCTGCCTTTGAGAACCCATGAGCCACCCGGGTGTGACCCTTCATACATTTCTGAAGGTGGGAAGGATTTGTTCTGGTTCACAGCCGTGGAGAGTGCACCACTGACAACCTGTGCCCTATTGGGAGTGGGAAAATCATAACCAGGGTGCGTTATGTCAGGGACAGAGACTGGGGAGGGTGTGGCTGCCAAACTAGGTCTGTGATCAAAAGCAGTGTCAGGGCAGGCCAGGGTCAGACACAGGTCAGCAGGGCAAAAATGTGTGTGAGTTGAACCCAAGAGTAAAGCCTGAGGGGACTTAGAGGTTAACATAACTTGGTGTTTCCGTTAATACAAGGCCTGGGAACTGGGCTGTCCCACCAGGAAGACAACCTCTGGAAATAGAGGCGTTTTTAAGTTCTAGGCTCTCTTGGTCCCTGTATCTGACAGATTCTGCAACATGGTGACAGAGGGAAGATTGCCTGACTCTTTAGAAAGGGCCTGCAAGCCACAAGGTGAAGGACCTTTTATTACCCTCTAATGCATTTTTTCCTGAAGCACAAAATTGCAAAGTGACAACTCATATACCTAATCTGGGTGGCAGATAGCTTTGTCAGTCTTATGTAGACATCTTAAAAGAAAGTTAAGCCAATGACCTTTGAAATCAAGAACTTTTTACCATAGTATCTGGATCTCTGGCTTCTCTTGTGAAATCAGAATGTCCGGGCCTACGCACAGTTCCAGTATGCTACCAATTATTCTGCTGGCTCATTAAGATGAGTCTCTAGTTTGTCACTCCTGTCTTTGCATCTCACATCTGACCCACTTCACTTACTCATAGTGACTATTTGGTCACAATAGGTACTTGGATTTGTTAATCTCATTACAAATTAATTCTATATCTACAGTGTTGAAGGATCAGTTTTCCATTTAATGATGTCATGTACAGTACACTGCTTCTCAAACTGTCCTTGGTGTAGGACCAGTATTAACTGTTTTTCTTGTTCTAATTCCATATAAACTGGTATGTGGGCTTATTTTTGTATAACTAGTATGCAACTCAGAGTTGACTCATCACTTGAGAACAGCAGCAGGACTGGTAAGGACACTGTTCAGTGGATTAGTGCACACACTTAAGTATTGAGGCAAAGCCAGCTTGCTATAAAGGTTCCAAAATGCAGGCTCAGTTTGCATTTTGGAAACCGCCTAGTAACAGTTTGTTACCAGTCATGAGTCTGTGTACCATGGTTTGACCAGATTGGAATAATAATTTGTTTTATTATCTTAAGAGTATGATTTTAAATCTAAGGGCATTTATTTGTTGTCCTTTTAGTGTTTCTCCTTCATAGTCCATGAAAACAAAAGATCTGTCTCTTTTATATTCAGGATTCCAGAATCATTATGGGGAAAATTTCTCTAATTCTCTGTTAAAGCAAAATCTACTAAAGGAAACCATTTTGCAGCAGAAAGGCAGATTAACTACTGCAATTGTGAGATAATTGTGTTCTGAAATGTAGGATGAAAGGAACTCACCAACTCCTTATAAAAGAGACAGTTTTCATGACACACTGACGCTAAATAGTGAAAGAAAAGCTCTGGGCTTCTGTAAGTGTAAATTAATTTAGGACGCATCACCTTCATGGTTGTAAAATGAGGAGGTTATATTAAATTATTTCAGATTTTGGCTCAAGGTGGACAGTTACCAGTCTGTGGTCATTTCCGAAGAAAAATGGGTACGTCTTCTTTGCCCTCCCCTCCAGTGATGAGATGTAAAGAGCACAAGAGACTGAGGTGACAGTGCACGGGTGAAATGGTGGTGGGAACCCACTGGGGAAAACAAACGATGTCAAATGCAATTAAATATAAAAAAATTATAAAAAAAAAAGAAAAATGGGTACGTAGGGCACAGTGATTCTTTTTAGGGTCTCCATTTTGTAGCTGACTCCATGTTGACCCAGAGGTAGTAACCTGCTCTGCCAAGGCTACATGGAGAGTAGGTGGCCCAGGATGGAGGAGAGCTCACCCCTCCTACCTATACCCGGGCTCCTTCGTGACTGTCCTAAGAAATGGGTCTCAAGATAGAAAGTGTTTAACTTTGCCATTGGCAACGAAAAGGTAAATTCTTTAGTACAAGTTGTTAGGGTCTCCTGGATTTCTAGCAAAGCATTCAACAGCTCACTTGTGGAAGAACTTTTCGTTTGTATTTTATATGGAGGCACACAGGTTAGGCTTAGACTGAATTTATAGTACAAGCTTTGAAAACCTGGGTGTTTTTTCAGGGGATGTTGTGATACCTGTCATGAACCCATCTGAAGTGACATGTTCTCAAAATTCTGATTCTTCCCTCTGCCATGGTATCAAAGGTGATTATGTGATAATATCAGAAGCCTATGTCTTTGAAGTACCCAAGTTACTATCATCTTTTGTGGAGTTTTGAGACCTTCTTGCTTTGCCGAAGATAAAATCTCAGCCTTGTAGCTAATTGTAAGACCCTTGGGGATGCATCAGAGTAAGTTAAAAAACTATGAAGATGGCAGAAACTTACAATATCTGGGGGTTACTTGTAATTTGTGATAATTTTCACAAGCAAAAGGTTTGGTGGATGTGAGTAAGGAAAATAATACAACGAAGGAGGAAATTTGTTTCTGATATGTGAAATAAGATAATGAATTCAATCTAAAGAGTTTTACAGAAAATGTCTATAATGATATTGATTAAACCTATTTTCAAAGATGTTTGGGGTAGGTGTTAAACATCTGTATTTTGCTAAATATCCATAGAAAATGTTGATGTACATCCTCCTTTGGAAATCACTGCTCTAAAAGTTGCTAGTAAAGTTTTAAAGGGAAGGTTATACACAACTGTGTTTTTGAATTTAGAATTATCACTGATACCACTATAATTTTGTTGTCTAAAGTAATCAGAGAAGACACTAGCAGGACAAGAGTTAGAAACATCTAGCGGACAGTAAGGATGCTAATAAATTTACAGAACTTCACATATAGCATAGAACTATTAAGCACTTAGTTGTATTTCACAGAGAAAACCAAGAGATAGGTAATTGTGAATTTCTTTTATTTTAGTTTATTTCCAATTCAACTTTATTACCAGATATTTCCCTTATATATGTTTACAGTGTAGCAAAGAGAAATATATTCATTTACAAACTCAAAGATATAACCTCTTAGTAGCATATATAAATAAGAAGTAAGGAATGTTATGCTGAATAATCAGGGTTTCAGCATTCTATCTTACTTAAACATGATCTGAGCATCCTTTGAATATCTGTTAATTATTTCATATCAATGCAGAGTCTTCAGTTATCTACAGATATGGAAATGCTGTTAAAGATGACATACTACAAAACCTCTTTACTGTGCAAATACAAGTCTCTATATGATTTTTTCATAATTTTAAACAGTCAATAGCATTGATTTTAGCCAATTTGATCATGGACCTATGTCAGTTTAGGAAAAAGATACCCAAAAGTCATAAAAATGTGTGTGTATACTTGTATTATATTTAATACTGATAGAGATAGTCCAATATTTACATAAAGTAAGTATATTTGGATCATTGAAATATACTTTTCTTAGCACATTTTAAAAAATCAGTATCTCAATTTCTATATTTAGTTATAATCATTTATCTAGATATGCCAGTCAGCACAGAACTCCTTTAAGAGACTTGACAATCTAATACATCAATGCCACGGAAAACTAAGAAATTATTCACACCTTCAAAAAATCACATGTCAAGGCATTTCTGAATTATAGGCAAAGGCAATTAGTCGCAAAGAAATAGCATTTGTAGCTTCAGTCTACACTTTCATTCAGCTGGATAAAGAATAAACAGAAACAGAAAATCTCCATAGTTCAGATTTCAAATGCTGCTGTCCCCCAAAAAGTATGAAATTCTGAATTAATTTGAGCTAAAAACCAAAAAGACCGACAAGCCAGATTCTCTGTCACCTCTCACTCAGCAGGAACTAGAGCTCTTCAACCATGAATCCATTTAGAGAGCTTTCCAGATAGCCTGAGCGTAATACCAAATTGCCATCAATTTCTGCCAATAACGGGGAATAACTAATGGCTGTAAATGAACCAAAACAAAACAAACATGAATTAGTAGAGGGGCAACTTAAAATTAGAAAAAGACAGTCAGTACATTTTTTTTTTGGCTTTTTAATGTCACCTAAGAAAGACTACAATAAATAAATAAATAAAGCCCTGTGTTTCAGCTGCACACTAACTAGATGCACTTCTCTGTGAACAGTTTACATGGCTCTGACAAATGAATCTATTGAGCATCTAACTTCCAGAACAGGTAGAAGATACTTTTCAAAAAGGGTGACATCATGTCATTCACACAGATATGGACACATGTTAAGAGATTTTTTTTTAATATATGAGCTAATGGATAGATGTGAAAATGAGTTCAGAAGAGGGATATTGATTAGCAT
This sequence comes from Galemys pyrenaicus, assembly GCA_019455555.1. Taxonomy (NCBI): domain Eukaryota; kingdom Metazoa; phylum Chordata; class Mammalia; order Eulipotyphla; family Talpidae; genus Galemys; species Galemys pyrenaicus. Next base: position 7,626,598 of record JAGFMF010012069.1, on the reverse strand, counting down.
TATGGAAATAAGTATGTAATTGGCAACAAAATTGGTTTCTTACATTGTGAGAGGGGAGACAGTTGGATCTCTGTTGGTCAGCGCTTTCTGTGTATCAGCAAGCAGCAAGGTCCATGGCCACCGCAGGAAGTTCACTGCCCCACAACATGCAGAGAGGGTGGTGCTGAACTCTGAGCTCCACCCTGCTTTAGGGGTAGGACATCTGTGTAATTGACTGGATAGCCCAATTCAGGAAGAATTGCCGACACCCGGCTTCCAGTGGCTCAGGGGCCTTCACAGTCTCATCCACTGGCAGACCCGTCACAGTTGAGGGAGCCCCACACTGCTGCCTTCAGCAACTGCCTTTAGAGTTTGAATCCCTGGGTATGTTTCTGACTCCTCTCAGTGTCTGTTATTTTGAGTTGTAAGTGCTTGGGACATCTAAGAGGAGATACCCCTGAGCATTTAAGATTTAGTCTGGAGGTAAGAATGTTTATATAACCTGGAGAACTAAATGGGGGCGGGGGCTATAGCAAGTTCTGAGATACTCTGGGCCACTTGTCCTCTGCCTGCTGGATTTTAGTGCAGCTGTGGTAGAAAGTTCCCCACACACTGCCAGCACCCCACATCAAACACTTGTCCCCGCATACACTGTGGTGTTTGTCTTTTTCTGCCTGTTTTCTCCAACATTGCTAGTATAATTAGGGTGCCCTGTGACTCTTTCTTGTCATGATTTCAGAATTCATCATTCTTGTGCATGATTTACAGTTTAACTAGATCTGCACTGTATCCATAAATATTATATGTCTCTTTGTACGTCTTTAAAGTGTACTCTGAAATCATTTGGAAGCTTTCATTTTTTGCTTTATTTTGGGAACTATTCATGTTGATGATTGTACTGCTAGTTTGTTCTTTTTTGTGACTTAAAAGTGTTTCTTTGCAAGTGACAACTTTCAGTAAAGAGACAAATAGTAACTATTTTCCATTTTGCATGATAGCTATGGTCTGTGTTACATATTCTTTGTTTTTCTTTTCACAACACTTTAAAATGTACAGAACATTCTTAACTCTTGGGCTATAAACATGAGTTCGCTAGCTGCTGTTCTGTGTGAATGTGTCCATTCTTTTGATTTTTATGACTTTTTGGGCTCTTGGATTCTTCTTATATGAAGCAGAAATAATGATTATCTTACCTGTGTCCTTAGGAGGCTAGAAAGATAAAGCAGATAGTAGATATAGAAGTTTGAAATGTTAAAAAGCCTGTTTTATTCCTTTCTTCTCTTCTACGTCCCTCTCTCTGCTTTTCTCTCCATTCGCCTTCCTTTTTGCTGGCCTAAGTAGGCTCTGAATTAAGTTTCCTTGAAGAGATACTGAACTCATTGAGAGGCACAGATGGCCCAGATGCATAGGAAGATACAGATGGGTCGCTGGGGGTTGGGAAAGGTCTGATCCCACAGAGTGTACTACTGTACTCTTACTGGCAGTTTCTTTGAAACTCTGGGGCATCAGTGACTGGGAAATTCTGGAGGCGCTGTCTATGCTAGTCAGCCTCTTGGCTGGAGCACCCGCTGTTCCTTTGTTCCAGTGCTCTAGGACTAGTGTCAGAAGCTTGGCTTGGTAGCCTGTACTGTTACCAAATAGCTGAGTGACCAAGCTGACCTCACGGACCTTTTGTCTCTCCATCTATAAACTGCATATATAACCACAGGTTTCACAGGATTGCTGTGAAAATTAGGTAAGTTGAAAGCTTTGGTATGTAGTATAGGTCCTTGATGAGATGCTCATTAGAGGTTTAAATTACTGTATTATTAACAGTGTACTGAAGGAAAAACCAAAAAAAAAAAAAAAGAAGAAAAGAAAAAATAAAATAGAAGAAAAAAATTTAAAGAACATCATTTGCTTATGGAAAGTTCCCTTTTAGGGTCATTGCAACCAGAGTGCAAGTTTGCAAGGGACATGTGCCTACTGTGTTTGGTTTTGGTTTTTTGGTATAATATTGATAACTAATCGATCTTAATAAAACTTGTAAGCTTGCAAAAGGCAATTAAACTGAGGTTGGATTCTGTGTTTTGACTCCTCTGGTCTTAATGCAAAACAGTGGTAAATGAATTTTTCTTTATGGGAAGGTTTTTGACAATGAATCTAAATTCTTTGGTAGAAAGCTATTCAAATTTAAATCTCATCTTGTATCACTTTTGGTAAATTGTGCATAAGTTTGCATAAATAAAAGCACCCTCAGACATTACCACACATCTTTTTAATGCCATAAGCAGATGTCTAACAATAGTTAGCCTGATGACAGATATGTGGACACACTAAAGGCTTTTGCAAAAAAATTGAGTTCGTGTTTTTATTTCTCAGGTGCGACATACTCAATCCTTCCTTAACCTTTGGAATCAAAGATCACCCTGGCTTGCTAGGTGGAGGGATGAAAGGTTGGCTAAGGGCTAGAGATTTGCTGTGGGCAAGAAGAACATGTATGAAAGGGTCAAATTGGCTCACGCAGCTGTATTAATATGAAAAATAGTAATTGGTGTTGGTGGCTTTTACTTATTAAGGCTGATTCTGCAATTTTTCCAGCATGTTGGAGAGTGAGACAGAACTAGAGAGCCAGTCTTTAAATTTCCACAGATAAGAAGTTTTTAATTCTAGCTTCAGTTGGAAGCTATTTCTGGTATTGCTAATTGTGCCTCAAGACCTAAAAGTAATTTGAACTCAGTGGATAAAATGAAATTAAATTTTCTCTAGGGAAAATATTATCAACCATAAATTCAAAGCATCTTATAAGAAGGTTATTACAGTGGCATATGTTCGCTGTGTTTAGGGGGAAAAAACCTAATTCCTGACTTTAGAAACTTTAAGAACTGGCCACTTGAGTTGTACTTAAGGATATGCAGTTGTTATCATCTGCCTTTGTGAAAAATTTCTGAGTTCTTTTGGGTATGTAGGCAAGGATCCAAATGTCAATGTTAAATAAAGGGGGGATGATCACTATCTAGAAAGAATGTAGAAAACTAGCTAATTCTTTGATTTTCTAAATTCTATTCTTTTTAAAATCCTTTAGCAAGGGATTGAATTATTTTAGTTAATGTTTATTTAAAAGGATAATAATACACTGAGCAGAGAGTTGGGTAACCAGTCTCTTCTCTTTCAGAGTAAGAATGACAGGCAGAACAAATATGCCAAATATGCCATGACACTCAGTTAAGCAGTCCAAGGGGATTGAGATATCAGGGCACTGGATTTTTTGGTAAACATGGACCAACCAGAAATATATTTTGTGTGCATATTTTTCAGCCTTACTATTGCAAATATCTTTTTAAAAATATACATTATCTTTCTGCTCTTCTTTGAGAAGATGCCATATTTACAAAAACACTCTTCAAGGATTGAGGTTGGTGCACCATTTGGAATATGTTTGTAGTATATGCTAACTTAAATAATACTGACTTGAATACGGTACTATTTTTATTTAGTAACACATTCTTGTTATCAACAAATATTTATTGAAACCTACTATGTGCCAGGCATAATAGTTGATGCCAGGCATTAGTGAACAAAGCAAAAGCTCTGTTTTTGTTGAACTTCTATTCAACTAGGGATATGAATTTGACATGTCTTTTACCTCAATGCAGAGTACTGATTAATTGGAATGGTTAAATATGGGCTAGTTGAAGTTTGTAGTTATTTTGAATTTTACTTGCACGTGTCCAAACTCATCAAATTTTATAACGTATGCAGCTTGTACATAAATTATACTATCTCATAAAGCTATAATAAATGCAGTTTGTCTTCTTCTTATCCTAAAATTGATTTAGATGTGTTATGTTAACTTTGCTCCAATATGGCAGTTTCTTAAGTCTCTGCTCCTTGTTGAATATATGTGGCTTGGATCCCTTACTGCTCTGGTTAAGCTACAACCAGATGAATTTATTTAACTATTTGTAAATCCAAGAAAGATAATAAATACATAGGTAGATGGATGGATGAATGGATAGATGGATGTATCGAGGTTACTAGACTAGAAAGCCTGGTGCCTTTCTTATTTTTGGCTTCACCTTCTAAATGCAGTTCTATTTAATAGTTTTCTGTACCAAAAAACATTACTAGCTATACTCAGTGCAGTACATACATACATATGCACATACAGCAGCCTAAACAATGGTCAGTGTGCTTATATAATGGTGTAATATGGTATGTAGTCTACAAGAGTTAAAAGTGAATTCAGACCCAATCTCCTAAATAGGACTCACTTCTAAAGGCACTGGGGGGAATGCTTTCATGCATTATGCAAAACTTTTCATTCAGCCTTGGCTTTTTCCTAGAGGTAGACTCTGATTTTTCTTTTCTGCAATCTGTGACCACAAGCTAGTGGCAGTTATTAAGTGATTCTCTGTGGGAAGACAGTTAGTTCCTCATGCGCATCTCCACAAACACACAGGTCTTCATTACAAAATACGAGCCATTTATTTAACCACTTATTTTTTATTATTTATATCCTATCTCTTTAAGAATTTTGATGTTCCTTACAGCCATAGACACATAAGAACAAGGCCATTAAATATGGAGAACAGAAATAAGGCATATAAAAAGAGAAGGGAAGATAAATATGGGGGTAAATTACACAGTTGGAAAGACTCGTGTATAAGTAAGGATGTGTATGTTTATAAGTGTCTGAGGTCCAAACATTGCCAAAGGCAGAAAATGCATGACTATTTCAGCCCCGGGGTCAGGTGGTTATTTTGATTATTTACAAAGTTCATTGTAAGGAGTTACTAGTCTGAGTTCCGAGAGTTACTGTGTTTTAAGAGGGTTTGCTATACTTTGCAGTTAAGAATATGCAGAATGTAGGACTTTTGTCTGAGGGGGTCTGAATAGTTATAACCTGATAGAGGGTCCCACACATGGGTCAGTACTAACTCCCTTTGTCTGATTATGGGAGGGTTTTCTTTTCTCTAGCTAAACTCTTTGATACCTCTTCTCTGTGCCTGAGGCAGGGTGATAAGGAAGGAGGGAAACTAGTTGGTAGGGCAGATAAAGCAGCCTGCCCCACTTCTTTCTGATCATTGGTTGTGCCTTGGGACACAATTCTCAGAAACCAGCTGAGCACTGTGAGGCTTACCCACTCCAAGATGTCTATTCAGCATGATTTCAGGAAGTCTCTATATGGGGGCTATTCATGGAATAGAAAATAAATATGAAAGTGGGACTTAGTGGAAGCAAGTAAGGAAGTGTACAACTATCCCAAATACTCTGGAGGTTATATGCAAGTGATGAGCATACTCAAGTACACTATTGAGGCCTTAGGCAATTTCAAGGGTTCTAGCTTGTCATTGAAAAAAGAGATAAAAATTGGAGCTAAGATCACTGCTAAGGACATAATTCTAAGTATTGGGTCAGAATTGCCTGTTGGTTAAGTAGGTTACATAGGTGTGAATTCCAGCTCTGCTACCTGAGTGATTTCTAAGAAATAATTTACCATTTTAGTGTCTCTGTGTTCTCATCTATATAATGATGATAACAGTATGTACTTTATAGATGTTAGGATTATGCCATCAGTACCTGTAAAGTTGTTATAATAGTCCCTGGTATGAAGTAAAAGCGCAATAATTATTTTGGATATAAGAATGATGATCCAGAAGAGATTTTATCATCCAATTTCATTAGGTAAGGAACCAAACTATTTCTGGGAGAAAAATAGCAGAATCATTCAGGATTTCTGGGAATTATAGACCAGAGAGCAATAATTACATCACGTGTGCTGTAAATGATAGGCCATAATGTTTATTCTGACAATTCATATTACTGAACAAAATATAAATATTTTTGAAAGGAGAGTCCCGAAGTTTTGATGCAACATTTGGCAAACTGCAGATGTTCAAGGGAGATTGTGGTAATAGTAGGGTCTTAGAGACTAGGATGCATTTTTATACTACTAAGGAATCATTGTGGTTACATCTATAGAACAAATTTTGCTATATCAACTAAACTTAGGGGTTTATACTATGTTTGTTTTCTATTTGGCATTTCTATTTGACCAGGATAGAAAAGGAAACTATCTCTAAAATGACTTTATTATAGTAATGAAAGAATAGTCTTTTGCCCTTAAAAATAAATTTAATAATCATTTATTGGGTACCTCCTAAGTACTAAAGTAGTACACCTAGATTTTTAAATAAACACTTTTATTGAAATATAAAACACATAAAAAAAACTATACTCAACACATAGATGAAGCTTGATGAATGATCAGAAAGAAAATACAACCATGTCACCCTTTACCCAGGACAAGAAACAGAAGAGCACCTTCACCCCCAGAAACCTCCCTGTACCGCTTCTCAATCACTTTCCCACTGTCCTTCCCAAAGGGTGCACACTAAGCAGAAAGCAGAATTGACATCAGGTTAATTTTTCTGGTTTTCTGAAAATTATTTATAAATGACATTAGAGGTCTGTCTAGCTTCTTTCACTCAAGACTGTATTTGTGAAAAATTTCCACGCTGTGCTTTGTAGCAGACGTTTGTTTTTTAGCATTACTGTGTGGTATTCCATTGTATGAATATACTACAATAAATTGATAACATTCTGCCCTTAATATATAGGTTATTTCCAGATTGGGATTATTAGAAATAATGCTGCTGTAAATACCCTTGCACGTACCTTTCCATATACGTATATGTAAAGTTCTGTTACATATATACTCAGCAGTCAAACTGCTGGCCCACAGAGTATGCCTACTTTTAAACTTTAGTAGAAGCTGCAGGAAGCTTCCCATCCTTCACAACACTTGGTTGTACTTTCAGTAGCACAGTGAGTGTATAGTAGTTCTTTTTTTTATTTTAGTTTGAATCTGCATTTCCTGATGACTAATGAGCTTGAGTTTCTTTTCATGTGTTTATTTAATGGTCATCTTGGGGTGTGTGGGTGTGAGATATGAGTGTTGAACCCTTTTTGTACTTTTTTAAAACTGAGTTGAGTTTATCCTTTGGTCCTTCTTCAGGCTTTCCTGTGTGCCTGTTCTTCCATATGGCATCATTTTTGTTGGACCTGAAATACGACCTTTAATATTTCCTTGAGAGCAGGTCTGCTGGGGACAAATTCCCTACTTCTGATTTTGTCTGATTTTGGGGTATAGAACTCTTTGTTAGAGGTCATTATATTCCCTTGAGGTTATCATTCCTTTGTCGTCTTCCATTATTTCTGTTGAGATGCCACCTGTCCTTATTGTTATTTTGTAGTCAATCTTTTCATTTGTTTCTAAGTACTTTCTAAAGTTTTTGTTTTAACGTTGGCATTCAACAATTTTAATATGATATGCTTATTTTCTATTTTCTTCATATTTGTCCAATTAGGGTTTACTGTGATATTTAGCAGCTCGGGAAAATTTTGTTAGCCTTTGTCACTTTAAATCTTCTGACCAACTCTTCTCCCCCCAACCCCCTACATTTTCACTTTCCCACTTTTCAAAACTTTTGGTTTACCCATTTTCTTCTGACTTGTCTTCTACTTAGAACTAATGATAGCCATTTCTAATCTATGAAACCTATCTGTTGAATTTCATTTATTGTATTTTTGAATTCTAGAATTTCCATTTGCTCATTTAAAAAAGTTCCAGTCTTGGGGTGCCTTGCTGGTGGGGATGGTGTGATGACAGGCACTGAAAAGGTGTGATCCTATGCCTCTGAATGATTTACAGTGTTGTAAACCAGTGTTACCTCAATAACAGAAATAAGTAAAGTATTACTATGGAAACACACACACATAAATTTGCAATTTCTGATAAATTCTCTATCTTGTCATATAGTTTCTTAAGTATGTTAATTACAGATATTTATAGTCAGTGTCAGATAATTCCAATATGTGTATCTCCTGTGGATCTGTTTTTACTATCTATTTTTATTCCTGGATTTTAATATTTTTTTTAATTTTTATTGTTGGCACCCATGTTATTTTTAATTGTCTGATATTTGTATGAAAAAAGAGATAATTTGAGGTCAGGGATGAATTATCTTTCTCCACTAAGATTTACTTATGTTTACAAAGATTTTACTTAAGTTGGACTTCATGTAGATTAACTTCTTTCAACCACAATTGGGTTGATTGAAATCTGTACTTCAGTTTTTGTTACAGGTTATCTATTTCTGGTCTTCTTTACTCCTAGTGTCTAGTCCTTTGGGTTCCCACCAGGAAGCTTTAAATCAGGGGTCAGAATCAGTATTTGCTTCCACACCCACCAGCTTTGAAAGAGCTGTGTTCAGATTCGTGTCTTTTGTACCCACTTACCATATGGACAAATGTCTTGAGGAGAAAACCAGCTCCAGGATTTTCTTTTGGGACTTTATTTCTCTTTAAGATCTTGTTATCAGAAATACTCACTGCTGTGGGTAAGGTTGATATGTTACTCTTAAATTAGTCTATGCAGTTCTGACCTTGAATTCTGGCAAACTTTCGGGGATACATATGGGGCAATCTAAAATCGATTCCAAATTTGATCCACCCATAGTTAAGAACCAAAAGCAAGAAAGGAAGATACACCAGTGGCCAAAAAGCACGTGAAAAGATGCTCGGTATCATAAATCATATGGGAAATGCAAATCAAAATCACAATGAGATACCACTTCACCCTGACTAGGATGACTAGAATCAGAAAGCTAATAATAAAATACAAGTTAATAACAATAGCAAACATTGGCAAGAACATAGAGAAAGTGGAACTCTCAAACACTACTGATGATAATGTAAGAGGTATCATTGCTTTAGAAAACAGCCTGGAAGTTCCTTAAACAAATACAAAGTTACTCTGTGACCCAGAAATTCTATTCCTGTAGACCCACGAGAAATAAGAACATATTTCCACACAAAAACTTGTTCATGAATGCTCATAACAGCACTACTCACAATAGCCAGGAGGTGGAAACAACCTGAATATGTGCTGGTGATCAATGGATAAAGAAAATAGGGTATATCCATAAATGGAAGATTGTTTGACCATAACAAGGATTGATGGACTAATAAATGCTGCAATGTGGATGAACTTTGAGAATGTTACGCCAAGTGGGACACATATATTGTGTGACTCCATTCATATGCACATCCAGAATAGAGAAATGTGTAGGGACAGAAAATAGATTAGTGATTGCTTAGTGCTGGATGGGTTGAAAGGGAGGGTTGGAAGAATGATTGGTTTCTTTTGAAAGTAATGAAAATGTACTAACATTGACTGATGATGGTTGCTACTTTATTAAAGTAGTGAGACTACTCACTACTACTTTATTAAAGTAGTCTTACTACTTTAATAAAACATTGGATTGTACACTTTAAATTGTGCATTGCATGGTATGTGAAATATATCTTAATAAAACTGTCAAAATAAAGAACCAAAGCAATGCTTGTGGTAGCAACTGGAGAGGAAATGTGGCAGATGTGAGTGATGGTGGTGATGATCTTGCTCATCCTCAACCTCTTCATTGACAGTTTGTTAACCAATTATCGGGCCTAGGGTGGCATTAAAGCACCTAGAATAAGTATCTAGAATCTAGAAGTATTGTATCTAGAATAAGTAGTCAAGTATAACCCCAGGCAGTAAGGCATGGACTCTAATAAGAACAGTATTTGGCTAACTGACCAGGAAGATACCACGCTGCCAAGAAGTCTTGGGTTAATTCTGGTTGAGCCCTACATTCTGAAGCAGCACTTAGCTCCCTTAGTTACTCCTGTGGTCAGATAATACCATACTGGTCTTACATATGCCTTTTTTGCAGGCCTTTCATGTTGAAGGAGAAACTTCTTAGTGTTCACTTGAATCTCAAAGATCTTTTCTAATTTGGATCTTCAATCAGTGGTGGAAAAAGGGAGTTCACAGATTATGTACTTTTTCATTCATCAATATCAATTGTATATTACCCACTTTGTACCAGTCACTGCACTAGTACTGGTAATAAATCTGTAGTTATCTCTAGGAGATTGCACTGTATAGGTAATAGACAAGTAAACTAAAGATACCAAATGATGAAATAAAAATATACATAGGTGGAGCCTCCCTGGTGGCGCAGTGGGTTAAGCAATGCCCTATAGTTGCCGCTGCCACTACAGCACAAGTTCTATCCCTGCTGCCAGCCAGGGAGGGGACCCACATGGTGTAGCAGACCTCTCCTGCCCTGCCCGCTGCTCCCCTCAGCAGTGTATTTCAGTCAGTCTGCCTGTTCTGCTCTCCACTCTGTCTCTGCTGGATTCTCTCACCGCCCACACCTCTGGCCTGTACCCCAGCTCTTGTATGCATAAATAAAAAATCTTAAAAAAAATATGCATAGGTGGCTGTGAGATCCCAACGGAGTGACACTTCACTGAGGCTAGAATCTTACAGTCATTTAACACAACTGAATGGATAGAGCTGAGGAAAGGTATCACTGATGAGGTGACACCTCAGTGCAACCTTGAAGAACAAAGAGAGAAAGAGGAGAAGGCTGGTGGCGGAGAAACAAGTAAGGTAGGATCCTTTGCCAATAGCCATATGAGAGTTAACAAGTGACAGAACCGGAAAGGAAGATATACTTTTCCGGTTTTAACGTACATACAAATCACCTGGAAAATCTTGTTAAATACAAATTCTGACTCAGTGGATCTGAGATGGAGTACTTTTAACAAACTCCTATTCGATGATGCTGGTCCTTGAGCCAAGCTGAATAGCAAGAGCTTAGATATTTATTTGGGTGTGATAGGGGAAATGTAAGAGGAAATTTTCAGGGAAATATGTTTTGTTTGTTTGGGACGTCTTTGTTTGTTTGGGATCAACTATAGGATGTCTAAGAAGGGACGTCTGGTAGGTTTCCTTGGGCAGAAGGGCAGTGTGGCTGTGACTTCTGTCACTCATTGATCACCCGTGCTGATTTGGCTGATCTGGCTGACTGGGTGGGTATCCCTCTCCTCCATCACTACTCCTTTGTCATCTCTCTTGAAGTTACATACTCAGCAGAAGAGGACAACCCTCTCCAATAGAGGAGAACTTTTCTTCAGCAAGAGTGTAGGAAGAACTGCACTTTACTGCTAGAACCTCCAAACAAGTTCTCAGGGTTCATTTATAAGAACATGTAGGATAGTCAATCTTCCAAGACTCTAGACACATCCAAATGGACCTCTGCAGGTGGCAGTCTGCCTTTCTTTAAATAACAAACAGACAAAAAAAAATCACATCGTTCCTGAGTGGAAGAGAAAGAAACGCCTGCAGAGGAGATTGATTAGGGGCTGCAAGAAATATAAGCTGATTGGAGGAAACCATTATTTCAACAGGAGAAGTTTCAAGAAGGTGGGACTGAATGACGCCAGATGTTGCAGAGAGATCAGGAAGGAGCAAGAGCAGAATCTAGATGCAAGGAGTTGTGGTTAGAAAGGGAGTTTCTGGATTAGCCATAATTCCAGAGGACTGACTGACAAGTGTCCAAGAGAATGTAGTAGGAGAAAGAAGTGTGAACTAAAGAGAGAGCTCCCGTTTATCCTCTTGTCCCTTCCTCCCTCCCTCTCTTCCTACTAGTGTTGTTATTATAGTACTTTTACAGCATCCGAAAAGATTGAAAGGATATTACGATGCAGCAAAGATTATTGCTATATGAAGTGTAGTACAGGTAGAGATCCTTGTTCCAAACAGTAGGAAAGACACTTCCTCTACTGAGTTGAGAGAAAAAAAGGTAAAACAGAAATCTCTGTCCTTCAGAAATCTGCTTAAAATATCAATTTTCAGAAGCTTACTGTCCTAACTCCTCTAGTTTCCCTCTGCATTGTTCTCTATACAAGTCAGCCTGCCTCAGTCCGTCCTTGAATCCATTCACTAATTTTTATGAAAAATTTATTCTACCCAAGCATTTTATTGAAGATCCAGTGTCCATGGAGCATAGTCATATTCGAGAAAACAACTGTTTTACTATCCTCCTTCTCGGAGCACCCTCTTATGACTCTCCAATTCAGCAGAGAAACTGTTCCCCTTGTCCTACAAGTAGAATTCCCTTTCTAAGAGGAGTCCTGGGAAATAAAATATTCTCCACCACTTAACACAGAAGTTTTTGATGTGGTTAGGGAATGAGCCAACTCATTCCTAATAACAATTTATTTGCGAAATAGGAAGAGAGTTCCTTTGGAAGGAATTCATTTGGTCAGAATTGAGTGGGAAGATGCTTTTGGAAGTGGGAAGTGTTTGGGGTATTGCCAAAGCCGCCTTTTTAGCTTTACCTGGAGTGATGTCTTGCCTTCTAATAAGTACAACACATCCCCTCAAAACACACAGCCTCATAGGAAATGAGAATAGAATTATTAGGGCATGTGACACTTCCATCAGGTACCAGTTAAATGGGCAAGGCTGCCAACGGAACCCCTTCTGTAGGATGATGAGGTTGGAAAATGGTGAGAGGACTTACCTCCATTTGAGTCTGAATAAGTAGGTATTAACATGAGATGCATCCTAACCATCCTTTAGAGAGCAGCTTAATTCTAGTGGTAAAATGCACATTTCAAGCATTTTGTACCAATGTCTTGCTTCCCGAGTGTATCTCTTTTCCTGGTCCCCTTTCTATCTGTGACATTTTGCAGTGAGCACATAACAGTGGGAATATGATGATTGAAGTCGGTGATTCAAGTTCATTTCTTTGCAGTCTCAGAAGGCTTCAGCAGTTGATTGCTACTAAGCAGCAGTTGGGAGATAATTGGCTAATTTTCTTGATAGAGAAAAAGAGATAATTGACCTAACAAGAGAAAAATGGATAGATGCTTTAAAAATTGTTTGAGTCATTGCATTTTAATAGTTACAAATAATTTGGAATTAAAGCACCACAAATATGATAATATAAATACTTCATATATATGAATATTTAAATTTTAATTGTTTATGATCAGCTCACCTTCTGTCTTTGAAGTATTTTTCTTACAGTTAAAAAAAGGACTAAAAGAAAATCATTAAATTCTAACTCCTTAGGGTGCTTAAATTTTAAATGCTGTAACCATATGTGTAAAAATATATCACCATTATGTATTTGCTTTACAATGCTCTGCTGAATTAATCTCTCCAAAAAAAATCCGAAAAACTCAGTCCAATTACTTTCCAGTCTACTACTGTCATAGTATTTCTTTGAAATTGGATTAGTAGAAAACAGTGTTTCTAATGAATGATACTGATTTAAATCAGTGAGAAAAGTTGATGCTTTGATCAAGGTTGAACTTTTCCCAGGCAAGTACCAAAACTTCAAATTTTTCATGCTCGACAACTATACGTGTTTTTCCACGGATTCAGAAATTATATAAGAAAAAGATCCTTTATTCCCATGCACTTAAAATTATGGGTACAGAATTATGTCACATGGACATTTCATTTTAACAAGACATGACATGCAAAGTACTATCATCTCAATTTTATGAGAAAACACAACCAACCCATAGAACCTGTCATTTCCTCAGTGTAACCTGGTGAGATGAGCAAAACCAGAGCCAGACTCTTCCTAGCTCCAAGCCTTGCCTCCCATCCCTTCTTGTTCCAGTATCTGGAGGCAGGGGCAGCCCATAGTAAGTGATCATGTTTGTTTTCACTTTACAGTCTGTGTTCACATGTCAGCAGCGTAGTCCTTAGATAATAGAGCTCACAATGAACAGTGTTATGCTCTAAAACACGTCACTCTGCTCCACTGACATGAGCCGCATCTTGTCCTTCCCCAAACTGTTGTTTCTTGTAAACTGGATAGACTCATGAAGCCATTTTAGAAAACAATCAGTTAGACATACGATTGTAGAAATCTGAACCAGTAACCCCTAAAACAAATACAGTGGTATAGATAGACTATAACTCAATAAATATAATTGGTGGGAAAAAGAAATAAACAACTAGAGTTGAGACTTCTTGAAACAGTAAGGTCTTTAAGCCCAAAACAGATTGACTCTCGGTAACAGTGAGGTTCATGTTTCTTTTTCTGTTTTGCAGAATTTAATAATATCACTGAAGAGTAAAGGAAAGTGAGCATTCTGTAGTCCATATATAAATTTAAAAGGTCCTGCAGATAGACAGAAACTCACTAAGGAATTTACTGCTGAGTGCCTTCTGTCTGTGTACCTACTGCTGGTATAAGTTGAGGGGCTTCAAGGAGTAGTAGACATGGTCACTCTTGACTCCTCAGGAGCTTGTGAACTAATTGAAGCAACAAAAGACACAATGGGGCCTCCCTGGTGGTACAAGGGGTTAAAGCACCGCACTATGAAGCAAACCGCAGCCACTGCAGCTCCAGTTCTATCCCTGGCCAGGGAGGGGACCCACATGGAGTAGCAGACTTCTCCTGCCTTGCCCTCTGCTCCCCTCAGCAGTGTATTTCACTCCATCTGCCTGTTCTGCTTCCCACTCTGTCTCTGGTGAACCCTCCCGCGCCTCTGGCCTGCACCCCAGCTCTTGTATGCATAAATAAATAAATTTAAACAAAAGACACAATGTAAATAAAGGGACCCTACATGTCCAGACAGACCAAGATGGGGTCGGAAAGATGTTTTAATTTGAATTGGCCCTGAAACTGACCCTGAGATAAGGGTTTGAGTGCACATATATTTGGAGGCGTGTGTAAGGGACATGTGAGAAGGGAAATTAGGCTGGGAAGGGAAGAGAGAGACAGTGAGTAGGGGAGCATTATTAAACAGCTGTCATAGTGAATGACTAGGTGTTAATCCAGTGAGGAAACACTGGTAGGTAGTATAGAACACATGCCTCAGTTACTCCACCCAAGGGATTAGTAGAGTGGTGGGGGAGCTTAGGTAGTTACAGTCCAGCTTTTATCAGGGCTAGAACTGAGGTATTGAGCACTCTCTCAGGAGTATTAGTTTCTCAGCATTTCAACCTGTGAGTACTTAGGCAGATCAGACTTCTCCAGCTGCAAAACACTCTCAGGCACTTACAGATACTTACAGAGTGTCTGCCACTGCAGGATTCTTGGTGAGGTGAGATTTGACAGTGCTCTTTCTCTTCTCTCCCAGGTCTCTTCATGTTCATATCCCTGTTGTCCATTGTATATGGAGCTTTGCGCTGTAACATACTAGCCATCAAGATCAAGTACGATGAATACGAAGTCAAAGTGAAGCCTCTGGCCTATGTCTGTATCTTCCTCTGGAGGAGCTTTGAGATTGCCACTCGAGTCATTGTTCTGGTCCTCTTTACCTCCGTCCTGAAGGCCTGGGTGGTGATGGTCATACTCATCAACTTCTTCAGCTTCTTCTTATACCCTTGGATCCTTTTCTGGTGCAGTGGCTCTCCATTCCCCGAGAACATCGAGAAGGCCCTCAGTCGGGTGGGCACCACCATTGTGCTCTGCTTCCTCACCTTACTCTATTGCGGTATCAACATGTTCTGCTGGTCAGCCGTGCAGCTCAAAATCAACAACCCTGACCTCATTAGCAAGTCCCAGAACTGGTACCGGCTACTGGTATACTACATGCTGAGATTCATTGAGAATGCCTTCCTCCTGCTCATGTGGTATCTTTACAAGACTGACATCTATATGTACGTGTGTGCGCCTCTGTTGATTCTGCAGTTGCTAGTTGCATACTGCATAGCCGTTCTCTTCATGCTTGTGTTCTATCAGTTCTTCCATCCTTGCAAAAAGCTCTTTTCCACCAGTGTTTCTGAAGGTTTTCAGGAGTGGGTAAAGTGTATTTGTTGTATCCGCAGGCGGCAAAGGCCCCACGAGTCTGTAGCAAAGACAGATGTGAGAATACCAGGAGAGAGAGATGAGACACCATCTAGCAGTAAAATGACTTCAGCGGTCAACCAGACCGTGTATGCTGAGGAGCTCTACACTGCTTAATAGGACTTGAGTTTCTTGTGACTCTGACATTGTTTTTTTTTTGGGGGGGGGGTTGATTTCTGTTCTTCACACAAGTGATGAGCCCTGCACAGTTAAGAAAGCAGGAAGTTCATCTCACCTCCTTGTGAGACACTCCCCTTTAGAAAGTTACTGGGTATGTGGGCACTATGGATGAAGCTAGGGAGATCCCCGAGTGCTGGAGGCACAGCGTAAGGCACTACCACTCATACCTGACCATGTTCTCCCAAACTAAACTGACATTTTCATTTGGCATAGAATCTGAGTTGGACCGATGGATCCATCAGATAGGGTGATGAAGAGGACGCTCTTGTTTTCTGGTTTTCTAGACTACTGGTCTAGGTTGCCTAATGTTTTATTGTCTCTGAGCATACTTACACCCAAGAGCTGTCCTGATGAACAGAGAAGGTTCCTGGAGTTCTGCTATCAGCAACATCATTTCTGCTAGAGTTTTCGGGGACAGCTGTTCAAGTTTGGGTTTTAATAGACAGATGTTCCATTATTATCTCATTAGGGTTCTTTGTACATAACCAACTGTAGCCACCTTAGTCTGATTAAGTAGGTCAAAAGTCTAGACATTATTCCCAAGAATAAATGGATACAAACTTGTCTAAACATGGTTATGGAAGCCCTAGAGTTTTAGGAAAGTAGTTTCTTTCCAACATGTTGAAGAAATTGTGGATCAAGGGAGTTGTTAAAACATCTAAATGTTGTAGGCTTTTATAAGCAGGATTCTTACCTTCTCTTGATGGTTGAAGATGTGAGTCTACTAGAAAGTGGTCTTAAAATTCTTCATGGTTCAGTATTATCCATTAATTCTAGGAAATTTCTAGTAGAATTTTCTAGGATTTGTCTTCTTAAAAAGGAATGTGCTAAAATTCATAGTCTTTACAACCCCTCTTCCTTGCTTGTCAGGAATTTTTTTTTCTAGAAGATGTCACAGAAATCTCTCACCTAGCTCAGGTATAGATACCCCATTTTAATTTCCATAATTTGAAAGAAAGGGTTTTACTTCCCTCTGCCCCCCACCCCAGTTAGATATTAATTTTAGAAGCTTCCATATTATAGAAGGAGATGAAATAACCACAGGACTTTTGTCTTTAACTGAATGTATTTTAGTTTGGCATGATTTGGTGTGATTGTGAGCTACTTTGAACAGGATCTCCAGTTTATCCTCTTGTACTCTCCCCTCTTCAATATAATCTCTTTTTTATCTAAAATCCTATTTATTTTGTAAAAGGATTGTGTAGCATATCCTTAATTATCTTAGAAAAATACCTGGATCCAGTGCCATTATTTTTACTATTAAAACTTTCATAGAGAAATATCTGGAAACGTGAGCTGTCACTGAGTAGGCTGGACGCTGGAGGTCAGTCAGGGTCAACAGTCAACAGACCCCTAATGACTGAACTTTCTGACCTGTCAAGTTTCTTGCAAGCAGTCTATCAGGGAACAGATTAAAAATGGTAAGTTTGAGTGAGGTTGTGGTCAGAATTAGACAAGGATAGAGACTGGTACGCCTTATTTGAGGTCTCTCTTAAGAACCACTATAAAATCTGAACCTTCATTACATTTTAATGTAGAGGACAAGTAAGTATCTTAAATAACCTCCAAACAAACAAGCGGTGATTGTCTGTGAGACTACCCAAGCCCAATTATAAGCCACATTTATAAGGAGAAAGAGAATTGGCAACTAAATTGTGCATCTTGTCCTCTTTAACCCTTGATACACAAATACTCCTGCTTTGGGATCATCCATGTCTGTCCATCCACTTTGGTGAACTTGAAAAATCTTTGTCTTAAAATTATACCTAGAAATGACCAATTAGACTGCAGAGCTAGGTTGCCCTGAAAACAAACAAAACAGCAGATTCCCTTATGTGTTGAGAGTTAAAATGTGTTTGTCAGCTATAATTCTAATTTTTAAAGCTCTTAGTGCTTTGTGCTTCCTCTAATTAGTTACGTGCCATAACTTTCATGACAGCTGCTCCACCTGAATCACTACCGTTTGGCTGGATGGAGATGAAGTATTTCCTTAAAATGTGTTGAAATAGCATCCTGAGACATGTTTAGACTCTCTTTCTTCATTACTGGAGACAGCATAGTATAGATTGGCATCTCCTTGTCCGGCTCTACAAGCTACTGAACTGCCCTATACCTCAGTTTCCTCACCCGCCAAATTGGATGATACACCCACCCGACCTACCTCACAAAGTTGTCAGAAAGCTCTATTTAATAGGTGTGAAAATGCTTTGAAAACACTTTTAAAGTGCCATTTATATTTAAGGTGTTTTTGTCATAGTTATTCAAATCCATAAACAGGTTATGATTACTTTACTGTTAGAAAAGAAACAAGTAGCATCATCCACGTGAGTGTCTTGAGTCGATACATGGGCCTTTGGCCTTAGGGAAGGGCAAGTGCAAATGGTCTTTGCTCAGCAGTTGCCCCTTATCATCAGTTGCTTGCAAAATTTAGCACCCAAACATAGCACTTGAAGGAAAAATACCCATTGAAATCTGGTAAATTGTTTTTGATGGCGAATAAATTTCTCGTTTCGTATTGATTGTCATTCATCAAGGACAAAGCAGCATCTTTTATATTGTGATTTACATCTTGAAAGTGTGATCCTGCCAGACTTCAACTGAACGTGGGCCCAACCTTTTCAGCCTTGTAAATGGGAAAATAAACATTAAAATGGATTGTAAAATATAACATTTCCTTTGAAACCACCTTAGAACATTAGTGCTGTGGTTATGAGTGTGTCTGTACTCAATAAATTCTGGATGTGAAGTTTTATAGGCTGCTTCTTTGCAGTCATTGACTAATAAATATTGTTTATGTTTTCTCATGTAATAAATTAATTTTTCAGTTTCTCCACGTGGTTCATTCCTTATACAGTCTTTATATATATATGTAATTATTATTTCAGGGACTATTTTTTTAAAAAATTAGAAAATAGTTTCATTGTGGTTAATTGTGGTTTTGTAACCTCACCTGGAAATTTACTGTGTGAGATGAGAAATTTGAGAGCACTAGGATTCTGCCTTACAAGACACCTACAGTCTCTGGAATCTTTTCTGTTTCATAAACATTTACTCCGTTTGTTAAAGCCATACCTAGGGTACAAAAAGAGATGATATATATAACTCTAGACCAACACAACCTGCTTTCTCAGCCGTGTGAATCTACTC
The DNA here is from genome assembly GCA_019455555.1 of Galemys pyrenaicus. Lineage (NCBI taxonomy): Eukaryota > Metazoa > Chordata > Mammalia > Eulipotyphla > Talpidae > Galemys > Galemys pyrenaicus. The sequence continues at coordinate 7,607,594 of JAGFMF010012069.1, read as the reverse complement.
ATTTCTCTTCTGTGAGGTTCTCCTTATTTAAATTTAGGAATAAGTTTTAACTTCCCTCTGAGTCCTGGCAAAACTACAGCAGATTTTGAAAAGTTATTTGAAGGAAACATAAACTTGTTATCAATACTAATAGCTTAAGATCATAAATTTAAAATGTTTACTGGCAAACCATGGGTGTTTTCTCATGAATCATTTTAGGCATCAAATGTTTACAGTTTAACATGTGAGCTTGTAGTTCATGCCACAAATCTACCCACCCCCTGCGATAGCTCTGGTTTTCATGGTTTAGGCCCAAGTTTGTAAAGATTAAGAAGGGGATGAGGAGAGTGTATGTTATTCCACTATGACCACATTTCTCCATGTGTCCCTCTTCCAGGGAACTATATTCTTTCTCTATGAATGTCTTTCTAGCTCAGAAATGTCAACTACACACTATATTAAAAGAGTAAAGTTCTGAGCCTTTTATCTTTTCCAGAAAAGGATACTTTATAGAATTGGGAGTTCAGAAACATCCCCAATCCTTTCCTACCCCGCAACAAACCCTGTCATACCCCTAATGTGCTAAGAAGGTGTGCCAGCTCCAGAAGGCTGCCCTTGGTCTTATTCTTCATCTCCCTCTCTATGGGGTTATTTCTTTGGAAATTATTAGGCAACAGAAGTCTAAAAAAGCATTGACTGAAGCAGGCTTTGGAACCAGAGCATTTTGGGGGCATGTAGAGGTGTGTAGAAGCATCTCATTGCAGGAGATTATCAGAGAACTCTCTACCTGGACTCCTCTGTGGCATAGCTCAGTGTGAGGGTGTTTCAGGGTTTGCCTTCGCTGCCTAGGAGATTTATCCAAATAGATTTGTGCTTTTGTTCCTTGGCCTGTGCTTTTGTTCCTTCCGCCTTCCACCCCACCCTAAATTTTTTCTCTGGGTCTTTGTCTGTCTCTCTGTCTCTTTGTCTCTCTGTCTCTGTCGCTGTCTGTCTGTCTTTCTGTCTCTCTCTCTCTCTCTCTCGTTCCTGATTGAAACCTGATTAGCCTGCTTCCTAGAGCTTGGAGTATATCATTCTTGTAGACATCTGCATTATACATACTGGTTTAATTTCTTAGCAGTCAGCTTCCTATTTTAATTACCTATCTACACTCTGCAGTTAATGAGTCAGGTTTTCAGCAGCGATAGTACGCAAACAAAACAGATTTAGAAATTCTATTTTGGACTGAAGCTGCAAGACCATCGCCACCACCCCAGTGGAGAGGAGAATGAATGGTTCTCTGGTATCACCTCCTAACAAAGTACCTTCTTAAGTGGAATGGCAGAATTGCTTAGAACAATGGTGCCCAGCTGTGTAGCTGCAGCCCTCTCCACTACCTAGAGATATACACTGGACAGAGATATAAGCCATGCACTTGAGCAATTGTTTTCAAACCAATGGAGATGCTGCTGTGAGTGATAGAATAGGACTGATGAAAGTGGCACTATGTTTAACTGTCATTAGCTTCCAGTCCTACCAAGAACAGGTGTTAAAAATTCAACCATCATCAAGTGGAAGGTAACCTTAAAAGGTGTCCTTTGTACATAAAGATGCCAGGCGGACTATTTTCTCATATGTATTTACACTCTTTTCCTGTTAAAAAGAGTGTTGTGCACACACAAATTACTTTTCTCTCACTTCCAGCTTAATTCAAGACATGAAAAATTATTTTTAAAAGGTAATGTGAATACTTTATCTGTAAAAGTTCAATATCTACCTTTACACCAAATATATAATCATGATGAAGTGGTTTTATCACCTCCAAGTACTACTAAATATATAACCATCAAAATGAAGTAATTTCTATGCATTTTTCAACTTAGCTCTCGATTCACCTTATTTAAAGTTATATCAAGATGCTTGCAGCTGCAGTTTATAAATGGGTTCTTACATCATTTTAAATACAATAGGATTTTGTTATTTAACCTATCAAGAGATGTAGAGACAGGTGACTCCAGATTCTAGTGGGTCAAATATCCTCAGACAGTAGGCTCCACAGCTTTCCTTTCGTGCCACCTTCAACCTCCTGATTCACGTTCAAACTTGCCTTAAGATGACAAGATGGCAACGTGAGCCCCAGGCAATCATGTTGCACAGCTGAATCCAAAATTAGAAAGAGTAGTTCCCCTGGAGTATTTCTATTATTTCAGAAGGAAAATTTCCTAGCAGTCACCCACCATATACACAATCCCCCAAATTTTGTATTGACTGGGGTTGAGTCATCTCCACTTCTAAAACTGTCTCAAGAATGGAATTCCCATGATTTTATTTATGTAATACTGACCCCTAGGGCATGGGAGGAGGAATACCCACCCAAGTACTGTCCTTAGACAAGAAGTGGAGGAAATACCCACTGATGGGGCAATGTGTAATGTCTTTTACTGATATTTTTTAAAAATAAAGGGCCAGCTAAGTCGACAAATTGGAGAAGAAAGCAAAAGCTCCCTATTCCCCTTCAGAAAAAATTCAAAAGCCTCTACTTCATCTCTTTCATTATATGTCCCTGTTTAATAAACTCTCAAAGAAGTCATGTACTAAATGAATAGTGGCCATTGGATACCAATTATCTTGTGAGAGTGGCTTCCTGTGGACTTGTCTCAGTGTCACTGGATTGAAATTATGGAGCTGTGGTCGTCTAGAAGGAACAAGGAGAAGAATTCTCAGCTTTGGAGAACCAAATATCACAGAGGTTAAGAGGGGACAGGCCAGATATTCATTCATTAGTTCAATAGCTATTTAAAGACTCCCCAAGTATCAGGCGCCAGACTAGACTAGAGGGCAAGAAACTGCCCTGACTTCAGAACTCATAGTCAGAAGAGAGAGATACTCTGCATCAGTGATCTCAGTGCACAGCTGTAAAACCCAGCTGGGTGGGACTCTAACTTTGCAGGTTCTTTGAACAGAGGTAAGGAGACCAGATTTGGTCTTGGAGGTTCACAGAAGATTCACAGAGAAAGTAACATGAAATATGAGACCAGAGGTAATTTTTCCTGAAGTTTATAAGCTCAGGCCTCAGTACCACACACAGCCCACCTCATCCTTAGTGAATGTTGGAAGTTGTAGCATGTTCTAGAAGAAATAAGGGTGTAGGGGGCCTCCCTGGTGGCACAAGGAGATAAGTCGCAGCACTATGAAGCTATCCTCAGCCACTGCAGCATGGATTCAATCCCTGGCCAGGGAGCTGACCCACATGGCTCAGCAGACCTCTCCTGCGTCACCTGCTGCTCCCCTCAGCAGTGTATTTCAGTAGATCCACCCCACTCTGTCTCTGGTGACTCCTCTCACCCCTACACTGCTGGCCTGTACCCCAGTTCTTGTGTGCATAAATAAATATTTTAAAAGAAAGAAATCAGAGTGCAGTTGGGAAGCATGTCTCCTAAGCATTTCTGCCACATTATCCAAAGAGATCACAAAGGAAGGGATCTGAATCTCTAGGGTGCCAGTAATTTGTTGTGACTTACCTTTCCTTCTGAATATTCTTTCACTTTGTATCTATTTTGAACTCATAGATTCCTATGTTGTTGGTTTTTTTTTTTTAGCCTCTCCTCAGACCACCTCAGACCAAGTAGTCTAAGTTTCAGGCTGTATTAAAACTGGATCTACCCCTGCTTGAGATCTGAAGCTTGAGTAGGTGTTTGCCTGGTGAAGGCACTAGAATGTTCCTGGTAAGCCTGACATTGGTGGAAAAGGGCATTTATCATCAGGGAACAGCCTGTGAGTCAGCATTGCTGGAACATGGAAGAGAAATGAGAATGGAGAGGTGACTAGGGGCATATCATGAAAGAAAAAAATAATGTGGTTTACATGAGCCAGCTACTATGCTAAGTGTCTTATACCCATGACCACTTATTCTTCACAATAATCCTATGCAGCAAGTACTGCAATTTGTTCCATTTTACAGAAAAGAAAGCTGGGACTGGTGAGGTAACCTGTGGTTGCATGGTAAGTAGCCGCGTTGGGACCCAAGCCCAATATTGTCTGTGCCAAAGTCCAAGCTAGGCTATCTGAACTCCTAAACTTTGCCCAATTTGCAGATGTGGTCAGGTCTGGCAAACTTGAGAGACTTGGGGAAGAACCATGCCTGGTGGCATTTCCCAGGGTACCCTGGTAGGAAGGAACAGGCCTTATTTGTTAAGAGGACTTGTCCCTACCAGGGCACCAGACTGGGGACTGAGGCACAGTGCTGTCTGCAGCTCCCAGCCCTGTGGCTATGCTCTGAAGAGCTGTAAGGGAGACACTGGGTTGGAACCAGTAGGTTCCCAAAGGAAAGAGCTCTGGGTTGAAATTCTATCCTTCCACAGCAATATTTATGCTCGGGGTCACCCATCCAAGGAAAAAATAATAGAATTTGCCTGAGGCCAGCTAGAGCCCATCTGAGCTTAGAACTTGGTTGATTGTTATTTTTTGTTGTTGTTGTTCTTGGAGACAAATAGTTAACAGTGCTTATGTAGATAAATTAGGAAAAAAATTTCTTCAAAGATATTTTAGGAAGGGGCTTATTAAATGTGTCATCATGGAAGAGGACAGTTTGATTAAGGGGCCATAGTGATGTGACATTTGATGGTGTCAGATCAGAGACCAAGAAAGATTCATCCCTTACCCAGACCATCAACCTCTTCCTTCAAAGGCCCCAAGGTCAGTGTTTCCTGAGAGAAAGAAGTAAGATGTTTCTTATCTTGCCCAACTCCTATGCAGAACTCTAGTTAGCTGGTGTGACAACCTGGAAAGGACCTTTCCCCCATTAGAAACATTGCTTTTATGGCTGGCAGCAGGTGATAAGGCCTACACTGTTTAGTTCTTTTCACTGCCAACACGCAACTCTGGGAATGATAAGACCAATAAAAGAAAAACTCAACTACCAGTTCCAGAGAACATAGCCTTTTTTTTTTTTTATAAAGGGCTTATTGTGGATCGGCCAATGCTGGCCCTGAAATCTGACCAATTTACTCTGGACCTTTTTGGTAAGACTTATATATTTATGCATACAAGAACTGGGGTGTAGGCCAGAGGTGTGGGGGTGAGAGGATTCACCAGAGACAGAGCAAATCTACTGAAATACACTGCTGAGGGGAGCAACGGGCAAGACAGGAGAGGTCTGCTGCGCCATGTGGGTTAGCTTCCTGGCCAGGGATCGAAGTCAGGCCGCAGTGGCTGGAGATAGCTTGATAGTGCTGAGATTTTAACCCCTGTGCCACCAGAGAGGCCCATCCTTGACACTTCTTGAAGATTGGAGAGGGTCCCAGGAGTTGTGAAGAGTAGCAGAGTTGTCATCCTCAGCCCTAGTCTGACAAGTGTCTCCTAGACCTACACCTACAGGAGGGGAAAGATCCTAATTCTGCTGTCTGATTAGTGACCTCACATGTTAAGTCTTGGAACTCCTGTAAAGACATTGCTTTACATTCCATTTTCCATGTCCCCAACTGAATTCTTTCTCTACTTTCTCTGGAGAAACTCATTCTGAGGGCTAGAGATAAGCGAAGTTTCTATTAGGTCTCAAAGAATTATAGCACACTTCTATAATCTGACAGGGCTACCTGGGGTTAGAGGAGGAAAAAAATATATTCTCTGAGCCCTGATATCATCAACATATTTCCAAGGGACATAAAATCTCCTTAGTTCACGCTCTGATTTGGCATCTGATTTGTCTCAGCCATCTCTGTCCAATATGTCAGCTCTGGCCATGGGGGACTACTGAGCACTTGCGGTGCTCCCTGTCTAAATGGAGATGTGTTGTAAGGGTAAAACATACAGTTTTGAGAATTTAGTACAAAAATATGAACTATCTTTTTCACTTGATATTTATGACAAGCTGAAACAATATTTTGGATATCTTGAGCTAAACAAAAGGTGGTTAAATTAATTTTAATTTAATTTAAATCACCTCTAGTTACTTTTCAATGTGGCACTTAGAAGATGCCCGTGTCTGTGTGGCTGGCCTGTGTGGTCAGTGTCGGCTGGGCAAGCTGCTCTCCTCTCAGGACTCGATGACGCCTTGAAGACTTGCTTTTCTACAAGAAATCTGCGTGCACCAGGAATGCCAGCTCAGCCAGGTCTCATGCTGGGATGGCATTTCCTTCTGCTTGTATCAGGAAAATTGTGTGTAAAGTAAGAGAGGCACTCCTTGCTCAAATGCATTGTTTCTGTCCTGGGTGAGTAAATCCTGAGCAGTGGAGGGAATGTTTTCCTAATAGCAGTTCTCAGACTTGGCTGTGCGTTACAACCATGTAAGGAGCTTTAAAAAATTCCGATGTCAACCTACATCCCAGCCCAACTCAGTGGCAATGTCTGGGTGAAAGCTGGGCATCAGCATTTATTTAAAGTTCTTCAGCAATTCCAAAGCCCCTGGACTCCCCAGCATTCCAGAAATATTGCTTTATAAGCAAAGGCTGGTGTCCGGCACTTACTAGCAGGTGAATCTTTTTTTTTTTTTTTTAACAGTATGTCTTTTTTTTTTTACTCTATTTTTTTCTTACAATGTTTTGCTTTCTTTCCTCAGGTGAAATCCCCATAGAATCCCCACCACCAATTCACATGTGTACCATCACCATAGTCCGTTTTGCTCTTCCTGCCCTTGTTTTAATCACTTTCCCTTCCCTCCCCTGGAGTGTCTCTGATTTATAGTTGTCTGTTTATTTTTGTTTTGTTTTGTTGTTGTAGTGTTGTTTTTCCTTGATCCCCGATATTCTGCCTATAAGTGAAACCATCCAGTATTTTTCTTTTTCCTTCTGACTTATTTCACTGAGCATAATCCCTTCAAGTTCCGTCCATGTCGTGCAAATGGCATTAGTTTATCTTTTTTGATTGCTGAATAGTATTCTATTGTGTATATTTACCACTTCTCCTTGATACAGTCATCTATATTTACCACTTCTCCTTGATACAGTCATAATAAGTAAGACTTATTATGAATAGGAAATAGCATCTAAATATTTCATCAGATGTCTAAAGGCAGCAAAATCACTGACCTTAAACTGTACTCAGCTGTCCAAATAAAAATGCATTTTCTTTATATTCTGAAATGGATCTGAACTTCCTCCTGATTCTCCATTCCCACTTGGTGCGTGTGCAAGTGTGCGCACACACACACGCCA
>JAGFMF010012069.1:7553249-7593850 GCA_019455555.1 Galemys pyrenaicus | reverse complement strand
CTGCCTGTTCTGCTCCCTGCTCTCTGTGGTGTGTCCTCTCACCCCCCCACACCTCTGGCCTGTACCCCAGCTCTTGTATGCATAAATAAATAAATCTTTAAAAAAATAAATAAATAAAGTTGTGGTTTCATTTCCACCAAAATGTTTCCTTTGTTTGAAATTGTTGATGCACTGAACCCAGAGAAGTTTAGCAAGGGAAATGAGTGTGGTCTCCAAATTATATATAAGTCTCACTTGAGTCTGAATGTCCTCACTTCCCTGAACTGACAGCAATATTCACATTTTTAGCCTGTAGTTTCACATTCAGTATGTGCAGATTTCTCACATCAGTGAGAAAATAAAACCTTATGATTCATTTGAACTCTTGTTGATTGAGTTTCTTAGAGCTTAATTGCTGAGATCTCAGCCTCAAGAAAGGAATTCCATAAATTTTACAAGTTAACCTCACAAATTAATAATCTCCCTGCATTAAAATAAAATGTTCATTATTTGGGCTTTTTTTTCCCTCAAAGATAGTCATCAAATTAGCAAGGTTTAAAAGTACACACATAGGGAAATTTTCACTTTTTTTAAACAATGCCTTTTTTTAAAGATTTGTTTATTTATGCATATAAGAACTGGGGTACAGGTCAGAAGTACGGGGCTTGGTGAGAGGATTCACCAGAGACAGAGCGGGGAGCAGAACAGGCAGATCAACGAAAGTACACTGCTGAGGGAAGCAGCGGGCGAGGCGGGAGAGGTCTGCTGCGCCATGTGGGTCCTCTCCCTGGCCAGGGATTGAACTTGTGCTGCTTTGCAGCTGATGCTTCACAGTGCGGTGCTCAACCCGCTGCACACCACCAGGGAGGCCCGGAAATTCTCATTTTTGATTCATCTCATCTGCAGTGAGATTTTAACTTGCTAAGTCATTATTCTCCTAATGATTGTTGCAGTAAGAGGTTGGGCACACCAACCCCTCCTCTAGACTTGACTAAACCATTGAAGCACTCTTTTTTTTACCGTTTATTACATGTGACCCATATAGAGCAAATGAACTCTGATTCCCTTTCTATAATCAAGTTATCTAGGATTCTTCAGTCTTCTTCTAATTTATATCCAAGTCACTACAAATCAAACCTAAGAAAATGATGGGTGATTTGCTGTCTTTTTCTACATAGAGCCGGGACTTTCAGTCTGTTGATATCGTCCCGGTTGTCTCCTGCACTGTTCCTTTGGTTCAACTCTGATCATTGCATGATTACATCTACCTGCTCCTTCAGACCCGTCTAGTCCACTTCACCCCACGCCCAGCTTCTGCCTTACCCTCCAAGATAACTATTAATTCAAGGCTGGTGCTTGTTGTGCTGGTTAATCAGCATTAGTGAGCCATATAAACAACACAAAGGAATTACTATATAAGAAAGGACAACCAGCGACCGTTATCATGTTTCCCTGTTCTCTGAAACTATCTCTAAGAGCTTCACCATGAACAGGAAAGTCCCTCTTTTCCCCCATCCTCTCCTGGGCCAGGCATTCTGCCTCTTTCTGGGGCCCATTCCTTACCCCTGTGAAAACTATTTCCACCCACAATGACATTGTCTTCCACAACCTCTAGTGCAAACCTCAAACTGTGTAACACTGTTGACCAACACCCTCGGACTCCACCCAAGACTGTCCCTCTTTCACTTACTCTTCTCAGTTTAGCTCTTCCCTGACTCAACTTTCAACCCTCAGTCTAGGCAGAGCCTGTGAATTAACTAAAACCCCATCAAAATGTCTTCCCTAACAAAAGAGTAACACCTCCTGAAACTAATTCTACCCCCAACTGCCAGCACAATCTGCACACACTGAAGATCATGTCAGACTTTTTAAAAATAATTTCAAATATCAGAAGAGTTACCAGGATCCTACAAAGCAATCTAATGTCATCTTGACCCATATTTATCAATGACTGACTTCTTATCCTATTTATATTATCATTTTCACTGCACAATACTTTTTCTGAATCATTGGAAAATAAGTTCCTTACATATACTCTTAAACACTTCTCTCTATGTTTCCTCAGAGCAAGGTTATTTCCAGTAATACTGGCCATCACCAATAAAAAGATAAGCCAACATCCTGTGCCTTCTGGAAAGGACACACAGATATGGAAAGGGCACAGATATGAAAAGGACATTCCAAGATACTCCTGCCCAAAATGTATAACCTGAATCTACTCATTAAAAAATATCAGATACATTGAGGAACACCCTCCAAGATAACCAATCATCATTCTTCAAACATGCCAGTGTCAGTGTTGGGAAGTAAAAAGGATAGTTGAGAAATTATAAATATGGCCTTTAGATTAGATAGTAATATGTCTCTGTTATATTTTCTAATTTTGACCACTGCACAGTGGTTATGCATGATAACAGATTTTTGCTTGTGACTACATGTGTCTACATGGAATATCTTTAATTTTTCACTAGCCAGCAGTCATAGACTCTTAGCTTTGTTAGAACCAAGGATTAATTGCTAAACATATCAAGGCAACAGCTCTCACGGTCATATGAAATGCACACGTCTTTTCTCTTGTAGAGAAGACTATTATAATGCCACCACCATTCCTAGAAGAACTGGTACTTGAATCTCTCATCTGACTAACACTTAAGTTACTGGTTAACAGTTTCACAAAGATGGCCCTTTCCTAGCTCAAGGCTAACTCTGTTATGATGGGACTATGAAAGTTCGTGTACATCCCAGGAAGGAGAAGTGATGAAGGAGACAGACACAGAGACAGAGCTTTCCTCCTTCAGGTCCAGATGAAATATACAGAAACACTTGTTGCTTTAACAAACATCAGGTCTCATGGACTGAGCAGGCTCTTTGTACACACGGTTACCGCAGGAATCTGTCAGCAGCATCTAGTCTGTCAGGAGGCTGGAAATCAAGCACCATTCTGACCAGTCCTCTGGGAAAGAGATATATTACCTGCTGCGGACAGAGAACAGATTAGTGTTCAAGCCAGTGAAGCCTTAGCCTTACAAAATGGTTCTGGTGGCTCAAGAAAGCAGTAATGCATCAGTGCCCAGATTGAAATCTCAGTTCAGCATCAAGTAACCGTGCAACTCTGTGCAAGTTACTTTATCTCACTGGGACTCTCATCTGTAAAATGGTGTATGAGATTCTTATTGCTGCTATAACAAATCATCACAAACTGACTGCCTTAAATCAGCACAAATTTCTTTTTTTTATAGTTCTGGAGGTCAGAGGTCTGGAATAAGTTTCACTAGACTAAAATTATGGAGTCAAAATAAATAAATAAATAAATAAAAATAAAATGGGGTCCGCAGGGGAATGTTTCCTCTGGAAGCCATAGAAGAGACTCCATTTCCTTGTGTTTTACAGATTCTAATGCATTCCTTGCTTTCCTTGGCTCATGGTTTCTTCCTTCATTTTCGAAGTCGGCATAGCATCATCTCTTCTCTCCAATTTCTGCTTTTATCCTTACATCCTTTCTTTATGACCTAGAGCCCCTACCTCTCTCTAAGTAAGCACACTTGGGATTATAGTGGGCATGCCTAGATATCCATAGTCAACTCTCCATCTCAACATCTTTAACATAATCACATCTGTAAAGTCTTTCCAACCACGTGAAAGTAACATATATAAGGTTCTGGGGATTAGTACATAGACATCTTTGGGGGGCCAGTATTCATCCTACTATACAAATGGGTATGATACTTTTACACACCTTGTGGGGTGGTTGAGGAAAAAAATGAGAAAAAGCACATAAAGCACTTGGCATGTATAAAATGCTTTACAAATGTTCGCTTTTGTTAAGACCAAGATACAGCTGTAAAATTAGATTTTTTTCAAGAAAAAAAATAACCAACTTACCATAGGAGGCATGCCGAAAAGTTTTAAATTCAAATCAACGTATTAGGGAGAGAAATCAGACTCCTTAACACACTCTGGCAGGGGAGGGCAGCATGGTCTTACATTCCAAAATTCAACTGACTCCAACACCTGCTTTCAACAACCAGATAAGATCCAGCTAGACTAGGAGACCTGGGAAGAATCTGAATATTTAAAATCCCTACTCTGTTATGGACTGGCATTATTCTTCACCCAACCTTTAACTATACCCAACTACATGCTAAATCTTGCAGTTTCGACATTTGATGTCAAACTGCCTCCAGCTCCTTCAAGGCACTTTCCCCCAGGGACTCAAAAACAGAGCAAGGAAAGAAAAATTCAAATTGCAGGACTTGCACAAATGATGGGAGCAAGGTGTGCATAATTATGAGGGACCTCTCCCAACCCAGAAGAAGCAGCCATAAAAGGCAGCTGTCCCAGAGCTTCTGGGCAGCTCTCCCAGTTCCAGACTGTCCACTGCCTTGGCCAGCAGTGCCCAGCGCGTTCACTCTAATGAACTCCGGTGCTAGCTTGATTCTGGTGCTTTGTGAGATTCTTTCCTCAAAAGCCGCCAAAGATCCTCAACTCTTGCTGTTCCCCAATAAATGATTAGTGAGAGAAATCATGTAAGCGTTCATTTTCTTTCTTATTCAAATCACATTTAATGTAAAAAGTTAAACATTTAACTCTTCATCACTAGACACTCTCTGTTTCTATGAAATGAAACTGTTTCATGTCATGTTCTTAGTGCTTTTAACCACTTAGGTCAGTAAATTGCCTCTTCCTCCCTGAATGTCTCTTTTACATTCCTGTTTTCTCCCTCAAACTGGAAATAAATAGACCATCTGGATTCCAGCAACCCTATCCAACCTTTTACTAATCTATGTTTATGGAGTAAAAGTGCGTTTCTTTAAATCATGCTTTAGTAAGAACCCTAGAATCCTTCTAGGTATTAATGGTAGAAAACTGGGTCTCACTGGTAGCTCAAGAGGCTGAGTGTCACGCTGTGGGGCTTCCGCAGCCACTGCAGCATGAGTTCAATCCCAGGCCAGGGAGGGGACCCACATGGTGCAGCAGACCTCTCCTGCCTCGCCCGCTGCTGCCCTCAGCAGTGCATTTCAGTCAAGCTGCCTGTTCTGTTCCCCACTCTGTCTCTGGTGAATCCTCTCACCAAGCCCCGTACTTCTGACCTGTACCGCAGCTCTTGTATGTATAAATAAATTTTTAATATCTTAAAAAATGGTAGAAAACCAATTCAAACTGTTTTTTGGTTTTTTTTTTTTTTTAAGACAGGAATTGGTAGTAGTGGAAATTAATACTACTGGTTTGGTTTAATGGTAACTGGATTGGCTACTACAATGTGACTACTAGGTTGAACTTCAAGAATAAGAACTTATTTCCCTTTGCTGTCAGCATCTATAAGGATTGTCTCAGCGTGGAAAGCCACCTTGCCCAGTGTCATTTAGAGTCGTCCCAGCTTCAGATCTCCTGATAGGATTGCTAGGTCCTTGTGACTACATGCTAATTCAACTTCTTCTGCCCACTCTTGCTTTCTTGTTCCCTTCCTTTCCCCAAGTGTTTACTGCAAGGGCACTATATAACAAAATTCCTGAACTCTGTCTCTATCTCAAAGTCTGTTTCCCAGGAAACCCAATCTGTAAGAATGACTGAGTTGCCCAAGAGTCAAGCAGATCACATCTAAGAATTCAAACATTGTCATCATATTTTTCTCTAAATCTCTCCATTTTTCACCAGTTATTGATCTGATTATGTTGTGTTGACCTCATTCTTATGCAGCTTCTTAATACAAGTTGGTAAGTTGGTAGAGATGCTCAGTGGAGGCAGTAGGCATGCATCATTCCCAAAGAAAGAAAAGCCTCACTCACTTCCCTCCAGAGTTCCTCAGAACTCCCTCCTCATGCAAAGAACTGATTTTGCATGGGTGGGTCAAGTGCCCTCCCATGGGACAATCACTGTGTCCAAGGCAATGAAGTCCTCTCCTTGGTCACATTCAGGTAAGGAATGTGGGCCAGATAACTGATAGAGGCAGTAAGAGTGGGAAGAGTTCTGAAAAGAACAACACAAGCACAGCAGAGATAAAGGGAACAGACATCATCTCCAGGAACAAAACTCTTGGTGTAGTAACATACTTCCCTTTCTTCGATATCTTCATACACCCATAATGGACTGTGTTAGAAGCCTATTTTTTTTTCAGTTGAGAAATGAAGAAGGATTCATATTCACAATACAAAGTCAAGGAGTTTTCTGGAAACTTGGGTCTGCTACTCTCTTATTTCCTCAGCCACAAATACGTAGGATTCCAATCACAAGCCTGAGGGTGTTGGTTATCATCACCTCCTGGGAGGGGAGAATGCTTTCTTACATTCACTGCGGTTTAGCTTGACACTGACAGCTTAGGAGACAGTGGAAGCCAGTGGCTGGGAGAAGAAAATATGTTAGTTAATACACAGCGGTTCAATTTTCTTCAGTCTCCATGTCCTGTCAATACAGTCAAGCAATACCTGTTGTTCCTTTATCAGACTCTCTACCTGTCTTCCCAGCAGCAATGCCTATTACGATTTACTTGAGCAATGTTGTCAAAAGGGAAGTTACTTTCCATAAAAGAAAGATTTCACTCTTCAATGCAACTGATCTCTCTTCCTCCAGCTGTGAAACTGATTGAGGTTCTTAAGGCTCTCAAGAAATCTCTACTCACAGCCCTGTGGTTGCTTTTTATAAAGGAGGAAAACACTTTAAGAGGGAATGTTTGATTACCTGCACGAAATATTCTTTCTTTTTTGAATTTTCTTATCAAGTTGTGGAGGGAGGAAAAGGGAGTTACAAAATGCTCAAGAAATAGGAACATGGTTTCCTAGTGCACGAATATTCATGGTCACCTTTCCATTTCCTTCCTGGCAGAACACATGTATCAGGAGGTAGATGAAAACATGTGGAGAGACTTGAAGATTTAGATAGGATAGGGAAGTTGAGCTAATAGACTGGGAGAGAGGAAAGTGGGAAATAGAAAGAAGACTGATAAATTTCAAACAGCTCAGTGGAGCAGGAGTCCTCCCTGTGGATGAGATAGGAAGGGCAGAGTTTTAATGTGCTTTCTGCCTCATTAGTCATACATGTCTCACTTTAATTACATGCAAAAATGAAGAGGGGCCTCCCTGGTGGTGCAAGAAGTTAAGTCTCAGCACTAAAACTATAGGCAGCCACTGAAACAAGTTCGATCACCGGCCAGGGAGGTGACCCACGTGGCATAGCAGACCTCTCCTGACTTGTCTGCTGCTCCCCTCAGCAGTGTGTTTCACTAGGTCCGCCTGTTCTGCTCCCCACTCTGAATCCTCTCACCACCTGCACCTCTGGCCTATACCCCAGCTCTTATATGCATAAATAAATCTTTTTTTTTTTCTAAAAGGAAAGAAAATCAGTAGAGGTTTGAATTACTTTTGTATCTGTCAAAGTCCAGTCAGAACAACAGAAGCCAGCATGTTTTCAATGGAAGGGAATTTGTGACATGGATGATGGGAAAGCAAAGAATATTGTCGTGGGTATAGAGGCAACATAAAGAGTAACAGCTACAGGAAGTGGTTAGCACCCTCAGGGTTGGAGGGCAACTGGGAGCAGGTGGTGTAACTCAAGCCCCAAAGCCAGGGCCATCTAGCAGGAGCTAGAACTACAGTGGTGAAGGCCAGCAGCAGCTCATGCCACAGAGGGACGAGCTGACTGGAGGGAGCTGGACCCCCAGTGGAAATGCTGGCACTTAAAAATCCTTCTGGTTGCAGAAAGCTAAGGGAGGAAGCACTCTTACTTCTCAATCCTGCTCTTTATCTTGAATTGGCTGAATATTCCAGACAGCAGAGGGCCCAGGAGGCTGGCAAATAAAATTTTCTCTGAAACAGCAGAGCAAGGAAAGGGTGGAGATTAGCTCTCAGAGTGAAGAAGCTGGCACATATTTGGATTGTCTGACTGGGTGTCTTTGAATCCACCTCTGTGGAATGGAACCATGAGGCCACCTGCCCTTATGTGGGTTCCACGTGATCCAAGAGCAATGGAGAAAGTCGCAGTTGAGTACCTCTCCTTAACTAGTAAGGAGTAAAAAACTAAAATAAAATTACTGATTGCCATAACTCTGGAGGGTATTTCAAGTTGTTCATAGACAACAACCAAGGGAGTTCATGACCCTCCTCTTTTTTCTTCATTCCCATTTTTTTTTTTTGTTTTGTGCTCTTTTTTAAAAACCAAATTTTATTGATCAGCCATTCAATTACAAAGCTATATTCTTTTGGGGGTACAGCTCCAAACCTCCTCTCACTCCCTTTTGGAACACCAGCTTCTTCTTTTACCTCTATAGTTACTGTACCTGTTGTACAGTCACTCTCGTGCATTAGTCAATTTTCATCTCATGGCGAGGATAGCACCCTACTTCCCATGTCGTTCATGTCCAGGGCACTGGGTCACAGTCAGGAGAAATAATGCTAAACCCGGGTTTTGACAGCTACGACATCTCACATGCTTTTGTTCTGTTGACATACTTAGCCTAAAGGATGTCATATCTGCTTGGGAATGCTAGAGTCATCTAAACATTTGGTATATTTACTATATTTTAATTCCCTATAGTTGTGTCGGGCATGATTTTTCCATGGAAGTGGTACAGTCATGATAACTTGATATCATGGTTAAAATTACAGCGAAATTATTTGGGTTGCAATTGCCAACTCCACTATTTCCTATTTGTATGACTTTGGGCAAGTAATTTAATTGCTCTGGACCTATTAATATTTCCTCCTTTGTAAATGCAGAACTTATTCAATAAAACTTATTTATATACTGACATTTTATGTGTGTCTCTTTGTACATACATATATATTTTGTATGCATATACATATATATTTTGTATGTATATACATATGTACTTATATGTATATACATATGTATCAGCTCATAACTACTATCATTTATATATATATATTCATATAAGTTTATGCATATAAAACAAGCTTTTCAGTTAACCAATGATTAGCTAATTTCTGATAATAGAAAAGGAAACAGATTGCCCCAAGTCTGCTGTTTTCATTTCCTCATGGGAAGAAGAAGCATAGCAGAGAAGAAAGTGAGACACAAGTCAGTGAACCTCTGGCAGCATGGGGAACTGGTTTGTGAATGAGGGACTGTCCATCTTTGTCGTCGTAAGTAACAATAAGAGATAAATTATGAATTATCTTACTCTTCTGATTTCTCTTAGGAATTAAATAGAGCAAAGCTTTTGTTGTTTGTTGGAGAAATTGTGTTGAAACTGATTTACTGTGTGTACTTAAGTCTATTTATAATCAGATCAAGTCCATTTTCCCAAACTTATTTGTGGAAAGGCTGTTTCTGGGGGCTTACTTCACTTAGTTTAGATCTTGAATTTTTAGAGCTAAATTAGCCAGCATTTCACAGAGGATGTAGAAGGCATTTCATGCTAGTGATCTCTGGGTCTGAATTGTTTATTAATGTTTGCTTGGGAACAAATTTCTCTACTTTTTATGTGTTTAAACTTCTTTAAAAATAACCAATTGAAAGTTTATGCCATTTTCCAAATAACAAGTACAATACTGGCTCGTGTATGGGAAACTGGCCTTTATTTCAGCAATCACACCAAAAATACTTTTTTTCACATTAAAAAAAATACTTTCATTTCTCTGCCAATAAACTTTAGTTATTTATGAGGTCTACAAAAATTCAAGGGAGAAAATCAAAATATCTATTCTCATATCTGCAGTGTATATGATATATAATTAAATGTATATAAATCAATATAATCTACCTTGAGAAACAATCTTTGTAAATAAATGTTCAAATAAACATGTTAATTTCTCTACTTTTTGGCATAACAAAGATCTACTATATTTTTAAGATGGTTTCAGCAAACAATTATGAATAATTGGGTAGATAAAATGTGATTTATAAATAACCATTCTAAACCGCCAATGAAAGCATAATACCTAAGTCAAAAAGAATACTTAGAAATGGAACATTTGACAGAAGTTATCATGAAATATTGAGTCTTTGACTTTTAGAGTTAGAAGTTAATGACATAAGTAAGAACAGCAAATATTTTGTCTTTTAAAAAACACTGGCACCAAAGAAACTTTCTAATACAATATAGAATTATTCTGACGACTCGGAGCTGTGAACTTGATTTCTTGTCACCATTTTAAGAACAGACTAATCCGATAGAGAAAAAAATTTCAATTTATTCATTTAGCGCTTACCACAATTTTCCCCAAGAAACTAACCTCCTAAATCACATACTGATATACTTGAGTGTGAAATTAGAACTTGGAAAGCAAGAGGAAGAACGAACAAGAAGGTTAGGAAATGGCGAAGTTGTTTGGGCAGCTTCTTTCTCAAGTGTCTGTGGAATTTTAAAAAAGCTTGAAAGCAGTTTTTATTTTTTTTTATTTGGAAAATTCTCTTTTTAATTAATTGATTAATCTATTTTTCTCAAAGCAGTTTTTAAAAGATCACTACGGAGCTAAAGGTAGAAGACTAGGCAGTGTCACCGCTCAATGCAGTCAGTGCTTGGGATGAAATGAGCAGTCATCATCTGCTAGAAGGGCCTCACTGAAAAAAAATATCTGGTTCCCCTCACCCCTTTATTCATGCTTAATAACCCCTCCTTCAAACATTAGGTGAAACTTACTAAATAGAATGAAAGGCTTGACATTATAGTTGCTGAGACTCACTAACTGAGATGGGACACGTTGTGGTGGAGGAAGGTGATAGGCAGCTGTGAGAACAAACACAGATCCACTAGTGTGGGGAGTTGTATAGTGACACAGATGTTTTTTAATTTAATTTAATTTTACATATATTTGACATCATTCTTCCTTTTTGTACAATGCATGCTTTCTCCTCTCAGGTGTAGTCCCCACAAAATTCCTACCACCATTCCAGAGTCCCTTGTGTAAGAACACATTCCCTCCCCTGTTTTGATCCTTTCCCCTCCCCTGCAAAGTGTCTCTGATTAATAGTTGCCTGTTAATTTTTTGGGATTAATCATAATTAGTTTTTCCCGGTCCTTTATGAAGTTCCCCTATGTTCCTCCTATAAGTGAAACCATATGATGTTTTTCTTTTTCCTTCTGGCTTATTTTACTGAGCACAATCCCTTCCAGCTCCACCCATGTTGCTACAAATAATATTCCATTGTGTATATGCACCACATCTTCTTGATCCAGTCATCTACTTTTGAGCATTTGGGTTGCTTCCATATCTTACCTATTGTAAATAGTGCTGCAGTAAACATAGAGTTGCAGGTGTCCCTTTGAATTAATGTTTTTGTGTCCTTTGGGTAGATTCCTAGGAGTGGAATTGCTGGGTCATATGGAAGTTCCATTTTTAGTAGTTTGAGGAACCTCCACACAGCTTTCCACTGTGGTTGGACAAGATTGCATTCCCACCAGCAGATCTTTCTCCTTTTAAGAAGGGTTACCAGCTATGGTTTAAGGTTAAGAAGAAAAGAACAGAATGAAAGGAGGGGAGATAGGCTGATAATAGCATGGCAGACTGGCCAAGTAGTAAAACAGTCACGGGGAACACAGAGTAGAAAGTTTAATTATAGCGAAGTGTCATGGTGCCATTGTAGGAAAGTGCTGGCCCCAAGTTGGTTACACCAGCTTCCTAACTACCTTGGATCAAGGCTGGACGTGGGAAGTCTTGACCCTGATGTGACTCCAATCTTGTATGAAATCAACCAGTTGAAATGCAAAAAATTGATGTGACCCTTTTCTCTTTGGGCAGCTGGTATGGCTGGGGATAAATGTCTTCCTCTTTGTCTGGTACTACCAAGTTTATGCTCTTCCAGATAAGTTCTACTACACTCGAAGACTTCTTGGGGTAAGTATCCGTATCATGCAGTGTCATGCAATATCGACTGGCTGACATTTCTTAACTGAGATTCTTATTCCTACTCCTTTTCACATTTTAAGTAAATACTCTGACAATCTAAACACCCTTATTCTTACTTCTTCCACTGCCAATTCCCTGGGCCTTCCAGTGTGGAACAAAGTGAGTCAGAGGGTCCCAGCAGCATGCCTCCTGCCCCATGAACCACAGTGCTCTGGTTTAGCCTAAAGGACAAATCAAATACTACCTCTGAACTGGAAGGCCAGGATGGAGATATGGATCCACTATGACATGGGTGGAACAAGTGGGACTTTCTGTATTCTCCAAATCATCTCCTTCCTACCACTTTTGTTCATAGAGAGCCCTGCTCCTAGAGATATGTCATGAAATGATCTTCAGAAATGAAGCCTTTCCCTATGTATGAAGCCTTTGAGGAGCTTGTCCCAAGGTCACATTGGTTCATTACCCGAACAGAGGGAAGAGCCCCGACTTTGCTTGGGTCCGTTAGCATTCTCTATTTCCTTGAACCGCCAGAGCTCTTCTTCATTGCAAATGAAAATTGTTGCAATTACAGTTACCCTCAGAGGATATCATTTGTTATATCATGCTGAAACCATGAATTAATCGCTTAATAATATTAATTTTAACAATTATAAATATAATTATGAGTAATTATAATACATAATTATACTACATTATTTTAATTACTGTTAACGTCTTCGGTTGACACTGAGAAGAATGACTTCCCTTTATTTCCCCCTCCAAAATATGCAACTTCTTTAGGCACTAAAAAGATAACTATAATGCCAAAACTTTGCACCACACCAATTTAAGTTGCTGTTGAGGTCAGTCTAAGTGCTAAAAAAAAACCTTCTTTAAAAAGATTCTGTTTCTATACTGAACTCTAGTTAATGATATGCATGCTCAAATCTTTAAGGGGAAGTCTACAACTCACTTCAAAATTCATCCAAAAATAAGATGAGCTGATGGACAGAGGAGGGATGGGCAGGTGAATCAATAGATGAATAGATCTGTGATAAAGCAAGCATGGTAACATGCAAAAGTATTCATTGTGAAATTCTTTCAAATGCTCTTTATGTTTAAATTTTTTCCTAATAAAATGTTGGGGTTAGGGGGAAAGGGCCAGATTAAAATAAAGGGTCCCAGCAGGCCCTTACGGTAAACCCTGGGCTCTGACGGACCTTCCTTTCCAGATGGCCACTTGGCTCTGCTGTATGAGCCTCAAGCTGGGGGCCTGGGATGTGGAGGGGAGGGTTGTGTGCCTGCTGGAGTCACTCTACTTCTTATCCTGCTCTCAGTCAGCGCTCGCCTTGGCCAGAGCCCCTGCAGCCTGCCTGAATTTCAACTGCATGCTGATCCTGCTGCCGGTCTGTCGGAATCTGCTCTCCTTCCTCAGGGGTTCCGGTGCGGTAAGAGCATTTACAAAATTTGAGTTCCTCAAAGTGTAAAGGTGACCAAGCAAAATGTCTTTCTTAGAAAAAGCAAACCAATGGTTTATGAGGATTCCAGTCTCTGCAGAGTATCCGTGAGCCAAGTCGTGACTGACGCTCTAATTTAATTCTATGTTATTTGTTGATGGAGCTCCCTGGGACAGCCATTTAACCTGGAATGGACATTTAAAAGATACCAATCAACCTATACTGCTAACACTAGCAGGAAAGCGTGTGCACATGTACACACAGACAGGCACACACAACATCATGTGCATGCATCTGTATGAACAGGGCTTTATAAGACTGACATGAAATCTGGGGATTCATCTTACAGTGCAGTATTTTTTTCCAAAAATTTCAAGTCAGAGGCCATCTCTTTTGCAGTGAACATCACAGTCAGATGGAATCAATGAGCAATGAGTTACCCTGCAATAAATGTAACTAACAAGTACTAGCTCCATGGACTTGGGGAGTTCAGAGTTTCTAAATATCTAGTGCTCCCGTCAGCCATAACTTCAACAATTTAGTGAACCCCTAAATGTGGTATGCTAGAAGCAAAAAAAAAAAAAAAAGGCTATGTAGGAAGAATCTTTGTAACCTGTATAATGGTCTATTCATTTTCATTGATATTATAGCACAAAAATGAGAAATCCTTATTTAGAATCTATACACCCACTCAAATAAATGTGATACAAAGCAAAATATTATGACTCCCATAGAGTGCAACAAATAAAGAGCTACAGGGGATCAAAGGAAGCAAAAATTATATCAGGTGGGGCTGGAGATGAAGAAAGACTAGAGAAGGTGGAATCAGACCTGGGCATAGGAGGAAATGAGTCTCTAAAGAATGTACATGAGAGATTAAAAATATTCCATACGGGGAAAAAAATGGCATGAGCAAATGCTTAGAAGATTGGAATGTGTCTTTTTTTGCCATTGCTACCACACCGAAGTGGGTAGCTGGGAAAAGTTAGGGTTTGGTGCCATGGTCAGATCTGTTCCACTGGCTCATGAGTGACTGTTTTCTCCTTTTAATAAAATTATGTGTTTCACATCAACTAACTTTTTAAATAATCCCACATTAAGTAGAGATCATTTATAGAGGAGGGAAGTGAACAATCTACTTGATGAGAATGGAGGGATTGTAAAGGCAGTGTCTGAGGTGAGGCTGGAGAGGGGAGCTGGAACTTTACTGGTCAATGAGTTAAATTTATAGTTGAAGAGTTAATAAGACTTAATTTGGTGATCAAAGGATAATTTGCAAAAGGAAAGTGATCTAAAATGTCAATAACAAGTAAAACTGACCTTGAATAATGTCTCATTTTTCCTAGTCATACTAAATTTCACATTGATCCTAAGATTTTTTTTCTTTAAGAACACTGATACAACACTCAATTTACTGATCTAAGATTAGTGGGTTAAACTACTAATAGATTTACAAATAATCAATCTCAACCTAAGACACCACATTTGACTACAAGTTTGGTTGATGAGCTACTTGTGAAGTACCATGTCTAATATAACACCCAGGAACATTTGCTAAATGATATTCACATGCTGTAACTTTTTGTGTCTAGGGAGGCACATTTACTTCTAATCTCCTCCCGTACCCTGAATACATTCTATAATAGAGGAAGTAAACCCCCAAAAAACAGGCAGTATTTTCACCAGAATGTCCCATTAAGAAATCCTCATTGCTCCACATGCTCAAATTGCACTGCTGTTGAGCTGCTCCTCGAGCAGTGCATGTTGTAATGGCCGCTCTTAGGCTTCCTGTGACCCAGGAGGGACCAGCCTCATGAAAGACTCAAAAATAGATATGAAATGAAGCTACTCTTCACATTGCAGGGAAGCTCAGCTCTGCAACCAGAGACCTGTATGTAAAAGAAAATATTTTTTTAAATTGTGTCTCATGGGAAATCATAACAGCTGCCACTTCCTGGGTCTTCATGTCTCTCACTTCATGGAATCTGCATATCAAGACAGTGAGCTAGGACTGAAATTAAGTGAGAGCATTAGAATTCAAACCTAAATCTACGTGCCCCCAAAACTTCTTCACTTTCCTAAACTCCAGGCTGTCTTGTTGCAATCTTATGGTCTTAGAAAGTCTATGATGTATGTGAATGTTTGAGCAACTGAGTAACCTAGCCCAGAAGCGGCAAGGATATAGTACCTTCCAGGATTCATTCCTAGGACGGTATGTGAACTTAGTAGTTACAGAACTTCCTGTTCAATTTCTAGTGGTCTTAATTATTCAGACTTTGTTTTATAACCCTTCTTATATCCTGGAGAAAGAAAGTCTGAGGGTTGACCCACCCTGGAAAATGGAGAAGGAAAGGGCTCAGCATAAAGAAGTCCCCAAAGAAACCTAAATAGCCCCAGCTTGCCATGAAGAATCTTAAGTCCAGCCGGGTGGAAGTTCTAGTCTTAAGATCTGAAAGAAACAGGAAGGTGAGAGAGTGAGCATTTACGTGTGACTTTATAAAATCTGAGCACGAGAGCTCCTTAGCGTGACTCTACCACTAACCATGTGGTCTAGGGCAAGTCTCTTAAACTTCCTGTCTCATATTCTGTTGTGTTTTTGTAGCTGAAAAGCAGGTGAAATAATGCAAATGTCCAAACGAATATGGTATCTTAAAGGTTCATTAATTGACTAAGCCTGTCAACTAGTGAGTTGTCAGTCAACAAATATTTATTGAGTACCAACTATGTGCTCAGCACTGAGTAAAGTGTAAGACACAGATGGGTCAGGAGTTCAAGGAGCGTAGAGCTGTATGGGAGAGATGGAGAATAAGCACATAATTTCAAAATTATAAAGAGTGCCATACAAGTAAAGTGTGTTCTTCCTGTTTATCACATATCCTACTGCCAACACTATACTAGACATTATTCTCAGCTTCTTTGCCTGAGTTCTCCAGATTCAAGTTTGGCTTTTGCAAATCTTCTCAAATTGCATATAAATATCTCATTCAGATTCAGTCATGGTACATGTGGTGAGACCAGGTGTATGCAAAATGGAACTTTTAAGTTTCTGTCACAGCCTTGTTATGTTGTGTTAAATAGGATCTTCGTTTTAGTTCCATTTCTCAATTTTTGAATTTTTTTCTCAATACTTGAATAGTGTGTAGAAACCTGCCAAGATGACTCAATAATGTCCCTCATGCTAGAATGATGGTTTATTGAGATTGGGCATGGCTCTCGGTGACAGTAGTAGAGGAACTTCCCTTTAGGAGGGGAGGGCAAAGACGGGGATGAGGGCAGAGGGTGCACAAGGGACTGAGGTGATGGTACACCAGTGAAATGGTGGTGGGTACTCCTGGGGACTACAAATGATGTCAAATATAATTAATAATAAAAAATAAAAATAAAAACAAAAGCAAAAAAAGATAATCTGAAAAAAATATGGTACTTTGATATAATTGACTTTCAAAAAAATAATATTGATAAAATTATCTCTATAAAATAAATTTATATTTCTTAAAAAAAAAGGAGTCAATGGAAAAAGCAAAGGTAGTTAGGAAGGAAGCTGCGGGACATGATGACACTTGGATAATTGCTAGGCGGCTGGTAATAATTCAATAGTGAACTATTGAATAATTCAATAGTGCACAAAAGCACAAAAATGATGTCTTTATATTATAAAAAGATGATATCTGCTTGGGGGAGAGGAGCAACAGGGTTCACAGGCAGCAAAGCCCGGCCCTTTCATCCCAACACCTACCTGTCTTGTCCTCACTTTAGGAAATGGCGAGGCAATTGTATCTTGAAGTCCTAGGTCAGCATGACTTCTGACTTCTTTTTAGAATTTTTACTATTCCTGATCATATCACAACACATACAAGGGGAAAATGAGGATTTGGTGGTTTGATAGAACCCATTCCAGCCTTCCATTAGTGACAAGTACCCTCTGTTTTTCCTTTTAATATAATGTATGTGTTTCATAATAGGTAGCTTTTTAAAATTTACCTATTAAGGTCAAGCAGAGTATTAGTGAATGGGCCTCATATTTGCCAAGCTCATATCTCCATTGTTCTGGCATTCAGTCATTTTTTTCTCTAAAGATCTGTTGCCAAAGTTGATATAGGCGGTGGAAATTCGTTGTTTCATGTTTTTGATGGTTCATGTTGATGATGATAAGGATAAATGATGGAAACAGTGTAAAGACCACAACAAAAAAAACATTCCTTTTCTTCAGGTTGAGCATATGGGAGCCAGTATATTTTCCTCCCAATTTTCAAAACAATTTGCTAGCTAGTAGAAAAGAAAACACTGTGGCAAGTGTAGCTATGTGGGTAGATATACATCTGTGGGTTTTGAAAGTCATCTTAGGTTCTATGACTGTGAAAATGTAACTCTTTTAACCAAATCATATTAAAGGATTTTTAAAAACACATGACAAATTGCTCTGCTTACAGAAGCTTACCTGGTGGCCAGGAGCTAAGCCATACTAGATGAAAAGTTAAATCATGATACTAAAAAAAATCAATTCTTTCTTAGCCACCTCTCAATGGACCTCTGGAACAGACCTATGAGGGCAGAACTGTGATAAATAGATAGGTGAGGAACCTGAGCACAGTGTCCAATGTCACACAACTAGGCTGGGCTCCAACACAGGTGTGTCATGACATGGCAAGACTCCAATTGCATTCCATCACTCCAATAAAGACTGTATTAATTAACTCTTGCTGTGTAACAGATTTCTGCAAATTCAGTGGATTAAAACAACCCCCACATAATAGCTCATGATTTTACAGATCAGAAGTCCAACATCCTGTGGTTGGATTCTGTGCTCTGGAGAAAAGTCTTCCAAGCTCCCTCTTGTCAGCAAAACTCAGTTCCTTGCCTTTGCAGGACTAAGGTCCCTGTGTCTTTGCTGATGGTCATGCAGAGGCAACTCTCAAGTCCTGGGCGCTCCTGTATTCTTTGCCAGATGGCTCCCTCCATCTTTAAGTCATCAAAAGTACATCGAATAATTCTTGTGCTTTGCATCTCTGACTGCCTCCGTCTCTGGCTTCTAGACCCAGATTTAAATGACGCGTATGATTGGGTCCACCAGATCAGCTCTCTCTTAAGGTCAACTTGGGACTTTCATTACCACTGCAAAGTCCCTTTTGTCATATGTAGTAAAATGCAAGCATAGCACAGTCCGGTCCCACCCACACTCAAGAGATAAGGTTCTGTCAGGTCGTTGGGGATCAGCTACCACAGGGTCTCTTAAAACTATGGAGGAACATAGCAATTGGAAAAGAGGAAAGATATATTTCCTAAAAATTGTGTTTAAAAAAGTACTAAAACAATGCAAAGCAATTGAAATAAACACAGAAGACAATGAAGCTATATAACAATACAAGAACAGTCCATTTTTCACCAACAGAAATGCAAAATACATGATTTCAAACCGAACGCCTGAGTCACTGCCCAGCTCCTCTGGTGGACACAGCTGTTGGTGCTGCACCCCTATTCCCCTGAGCACTGAGCACTGACCGTTCCATTCGATGGGGCAGCTGGCTTCTGCAAGTCCCACTCAGTCTCTACCTGAGGGTTTGCTTTCATCCCTCCCCTGGGGCCGGTCTGCAATGCCAGGGTGTGGATGTCATAGGAGTAGGCCTCAGCCAATGACAGATGGGAGTTGATAGATGAGTATCTAAGCTTCCTAACCACCCAGGTTCGGGGTTGACATTTTATTGGCAGTCCACTCTGCCCTCCTTAAAGTTCTCTGGATCTCTGTGTCAGTATGTCTAGTCTCAGAAACAAAGCAGCCAGAATGAACTTTTGACTAATTTTCTGGAAGGCAAAGCTCTGATTCAATCATAAACTGTTTTTATTCCCCCCTGACTGGGGCATTGGCCTAAATCCAGATTCAAACCCACATTTCCTGACCTATGCCAATAGGACACTCACACTAAAGCATTGACCAAAAACTATGTTTGATGTCAAGGAAATCATATGTGATATGAAATATCAGAATATTGATATCTCTGGTATCAGATAGTTTATAGCCCACCCCAGCCACTTATTAGCTCTATGACCTAAGCCAAGAAAATTTCCCTGTGCCTTTATTTTCTCATTTCTGATACAGTGATAATAATGGTACCTCCATGAAAGGAATGATGTAAGAATGAAATGAGTTAATGCTTTGCTTGTAAAATACCTAAAACAGATCCTGGCACAAGTTTTTTATAAATACTAGCTCTTGTTAGGTTTGCTATTATTTTTCAGTTAGTGATCTTTCTTGTGATGTTTTCTCTCTCAACATTGGCAGTAGACAGTTTTTTATTCCTTCAATAGTATGTGTGTCCTAGAAGGGAATAGTAAAACTATTCACTTGTTGTAAAAATGTTTTCTTGTCTTTATCCCCATTCAACTCTTAGATCTTTGAAGGCAAGCCTGCCCTTCATTAGTTTCAATATCCCATCTTTACTGAATAAATTAATCTGAACTAGAAATAATGTGGTTAGATATAGTTTCTGTCTGAATTCATATTTCACACAATTAAGGAATAGATTTCAGGAGACACTTCATGTCACAAGTATGAGAGCACAATATGTAATGGTTAAGCCTGCTATGTCATTTACTGACCGTTTGCCACTATCTGAGCCTCAGTTTTCTCATGTGTTAAATAGGTAGAATGGTGCACTTGGACTGTGGTTGTGAGAATTAAATGAGATGTTATGTATCTAATGCCTGGCACAGGAGAAACCTTTTAATTAGCAATTGCTATGTCATTCTTTTCCCCTTAAACCAAAGTGCTGTTCAACAAGAATTCGAAGACAACTGGACAGGAACCTTACCTTTCATAAAATGGTGGCATGGATGATTGCACTTCATACTGGTAAGTTGGTTAAGATATTTGAGATTGCAAAGAAAACTTGGAACCAGAGTTCCCTCTTTTCTTAGATGCTTTTGTAAAAAATTGACCTTCACTGGCTATGTTGTATTTTTTTTTAACGAGTTATGTTAAAAATAGTTATCACTATTTCTGCCTTCCCCAAATTAAGATTTATTTCTTCAGGCTGTAAAATGTTTTCACTGGGGCCTCCCTGGTGGCGCAATGGGTTAAGCAACGCACTATGAAGCAAACCACAGCCACTGCAGCGCCAGTTAGATCCCTGCCGCCGGCCAGGGAGGGGACCCACATGGCACAGCAGACCTCTCCTGGCCCGCCCACTGCTCCCCTCAGCAGTGTGTTTCAGTCTGTCTGCCTGTTCTGCTCCCCACTCTGTCTCTGGGGAATCCTCTCACCTCCCACGACTCCGGCATGTACCCCAGCTCCTGTATGTATAAACAAGTAAATCTTTAAAACAAATAAATAAAATAAAATAAAATGTTTTCATCTTGGACACTTAATAAAATCCCAGTGTCTAATAAAATCACAGTTTTCCCCACTTATTTTTTTAAAGATCTATCTTATTAATGCATCCAATTACCAGGGTATAGGCCAAAGGTAGGGGGGACAATCAGAAGACTCACCAGAGACAGAGTTGGGATCAGAACAGGCAGATTGACTGAAAAACACTGCTGAGGGGAGCAGTGGGCAAGACAGGAGGGGTATGCTGCACCATGTGGGTCCCCTCCCTGACCAGGGATCAAACTCATGCTGCAGTGGCTACCAATAGCATCACAGTGCTGAGACTTAACCCCTTGTGCTACCTGGGAGGCCGTGTTTTCCCCACTTTTTAATTTGAAAAATGCTTGTTAGTCCACGTATGAGATCTTTCATTCATTCATTTAAAAAAGTATCAGTCAATACAATTTTCTATAAAATCATTCTCCGTGGAGTAGTGTCAGAATCGGGTAAATGAGCCAAAGACATACATTGCATGAGAGTCTTCTTGTTTTAGCACAAATATATCAGGGGAAGAGAGACAAACAGAAAATATGTAAATATTCTCAGGAATCAAGGTTATTTTGTAGAATTTCAAAACTTGGGGCATTAGTTCAACACCTTCATTTTACAAATGACAAAACAGACCAGAGCTGTTAAGCAACTTACCCATGATCACACAACTGGGGCCACTTAGCCACTAGAATTGCCTTGCTCCTCTCACAGTGACATGCAGTTCTCATTTATCAGCGTCCAGGCCATCCCTGAATCTCCCTGCAACTTGTCATAGTCAGGAGCTATAACCAGAAACTCAACTTGCAATAAAACCGTGCATACCTCTCACATTTTTGTTTCTCTTCTCTGTCCTCTTTAGCGATTCACACCATCGCACATCTATTTAATGTGGAATGGTGCGTGAATGCCCGAGTCAACAAATCTGATCCTTATTCAATAGCGCTCTCTGACATTGGAGATAAACCTGATGAAAATTACCTCAATTTTGCTCGAGAGAGAATCAAGGTAAGTTCCTTCGTTTCCCAATTCAGATGCCTCCTAGGCCATTAAAGTTGAAGACTAAATTTCAGGGTGTGAAAAACTAATTGACTAGAACAATAGCAAGAGTTAAAGTTGACTAATAATCATTGGGACATGTCTGTCAGTTTTTAAAATGTAGGTACAGAAAATAATGTCTCCCACACCCAATCCAGTATGTGGAGCTTCACTAGATGTTTTCCATTTCCTTCAGCTCACCCATGTGAATGTTGTGTCCTTGGAGCCTAGAGCACCCTGGTCTCACCCATAAAAATGCGCAGCAGTCAAAGAAGGCCAGGAACCCATGTCTAGTCAAAAGTGGGTCTATTCCTTACTGTAGCGAAGGAGACCTTACACCATGAGGAAGTGTGGGGAATCTCAGGGAGTGCTAACAGAAGCTAATTACAGCACTTGGGCTCCTGTTAGAACACTTTCTTTCAGGGGAAGGAAGGATGGGAGGTGGGTTCAGGAAGCGAGGATTTGCTCTGGAGCAAGTTTGAGCAGAAATTAGGGGTAGTTCTAAAATTAGGAATCTTAGTCATTTTTTCTTAGGAGATCAAGGGAATAGAATGGGGCTAAATCTATAATAAGTAAAGAAGTAGCATTCACTCATGGTTTTGTCTTATGTCATACATGAATTCACAGTGATTTATTTTTTATTTATGTATATTTGACATCAGTTGTGCTCCCCATTTCTCAACACCATTTCACCAGTGCACCATCACCTCAGTCTCTTGTGCTCTTTCTGCCCTCAACTCATTCCCACCCCCTCCCCACACAAAATGTTTCTTATTTGTCCTTGTCTTTTTGTTTTTGTTGTGTTGTGGGGTTTTTTTCATTGTTATTTTTCTTTTCCTTGGTCCCTTATTTGGTTCCCTTGTATTCCAACTAGGGGTGAGACTCAGAGAGAAACACTCCAAGTTGTCTTCATGTGCCCATTAGTATGAGTATATAGTCAAATCACATTTGCTATATACCAAATTCCAAATCTGCCTTCTTCTGTTTGGAAAAGATTACAAGAAAAAATCCCTTAATTTTACAGAAACAACTACATTTAAGCTGACATGAAAAAACTTGCCTGGGCTGCTTAGAGACAGAATTAAATAGCATCAAACAAAAAAGAAATTTGTTTTCTATAGTGTCTTGATTAAGTTTTCTGTTACGCTGCTCAGTATACAATGAGACATAAGGGTCAGAATGCAAACACAATGAGCTGACACTGGCATGCTCTGCCTGGTGTCTTTGGACCACTTTTGCTGTGACTGTGTCCCCCAACCTTCTGTGTATGACCTGCACTACATTTTTCCTCAGAGGACCATTCCAGGGCCACTGGTGTTCCTCTGCCCACAATCTCTGGAAATCACCTGATGGCTACTTTGCCTTGGACCACCCTTAGCTAACAACTGATGTGCGCAGGTCATGAATGCCCAGCTTCCTTGCCTTGAATCAGGAGAAACTCTGAGGTGTGACTGTAGCATCGGGCTGAAGCTGCCCTCTGAATGGCCTTACCCGAGATCACTCTCTTACTTGATTCAGTCCTTTTCCTGTCCTGTTAACCATTCCCTTACCAGTTTCTTCCAGAGCATATCTTCATCTCAGAGTCAGCTTCTAGGAATGCATCCTGAGATGCTAGGTATGCCCAGGCTACATTTTCAACTAAGCACTGGTGTCCCCTACCAATTTGAAGAAGAAGAGGGCTTCACGCACTTTTAGGACATCTTGTAATTAACTTATGTCCTTTATTTGATACTCTGTTACAACTAGTTCAGCGTATCAACTTATAGTTTCTGATGTTCAACCACATAAAACTTTTTAAAATTGAGAATTATGCATTATAATTCTATAGAACTCTGAGGGATGATTTGGATTTTCTTAAGGGGGGGGAGGGTGAGGAATGAAAACACATACTGCCCTATACACCTGGCACTTTATAAATAGGTAGTTAAGCATTTGAGAGCCTCTAAATAATGTGTGTGTGTCTTTGTATTTTACAGAATCCCGAAGGAGGCCTATACGTGGCCTTTACGCGGTTAGCAGGCATCACTGGAGTTGTCATCACACTGTGCCTCATATTAATTATCACCTCCTCCACCAAAACCATCCGGAGGTCTTACTTTGAAGTGTTTTGGTACACACACCATCTCTTTGTGATCTTTTTCATCGGTCTTGCCATCCATGGAGCTCAGTGAGTGTTTAAACTCTAAGGTCAATTACGTTATGTCCTTCGGTTTATAGGTGTGATGCTCTGTTAGGGGCACAGTGACCTCCTTGTCTGTTGGGGTGTTTTTCTGCAGAGGGAATATGAGGGGACCACAGGTCAGTTAGTTGGAAACCACTCAGAGGCACTCTAGTCTCTAGCTGTCAATTCCTTACTGTTCACGGTGCAGTTACTTAGAGCAAACTTGGGAAAATACACCAAAGTTGGAGTATCTTTGCAAGTGTATAAAGCATACTGAGAGTGCTGGCAGGGTCTTGCTATCTGTGTTGCTGTTTCCTGTGACTTAATCACTAGTAAATTAGACAAAACCCAAACTAGAGGAGTTAGTGATTAATCAGTTGGAAGAGCTTGAAAGTGGTCCAGTGAATTTTGATTCACGCCCATCATTTATTGATTGCCTACTGTATGAGAATTGATCTCAGGCACTGTGGGGAAGATTCAAAGGAAAAATACATGGGTATTGCCTTCAAACCTTCAGTATGATACAGGTAAGAAATAACTTCCACTGAGCACTTTTTGTAGATGTAAAATGTTTCTTTTTCATTCCCAAAGAGAAAAGCTGCTCTTTCTATATCCATAGTAGACAGGGAAACAAGTTAAAGCAGGTCAAATACCTAGTCTCAGCCTCCCAGTTGCTAAGTGGCATGACTGGATTGGAGCTCGTCAGTCTAAAGATGGCCGCGGCAAATGCTCTCACAGACATATAGTGCCGGGTTGTGTGGTTAGGTGAGTTTTTTTTTTTGTGTGTGTTTGTTTCACACTAGTAGATTCTACCCCCTGCACACAAAAGCAGGTCTGGGGAAGTTCCCTGGTGGGTACAGGGTTCCAGATAACTAAGGGTAGAGGAAGTAGGTGCTCAAGGCTCAGTGAGCCTGAGAGCTGAGTCTCCCCAGAGGCCATCTGAGTATCTGAGTGTGTAAAGAGAAAGGTGAAGAGAAGCAACTTTTGGCATTCTTGATCAACCTCGGACCGACCACGACTCCTGATAAACTCTTTTACGCGATGAAAACTCACAGAAACAAAGAATCTCTCAATGCTCCTAAAGCAATTGCTTATCTTTAAATGGGCATTGGTCATAATCCAGCTGTTTCAGAAAATCCAGAGCAAAACAATGTATCTCTTTCCCTCTCTAGCTTAGTAATTATGTCCCTTTACATCTGCATAGTTGTATAGATATGTATTTCCCTTTAGAGCAGGCAGAGGGGATCAATTTACCCCCTTTCTTCATCTGAGGAGAATGCTATTCACGGTGGTGAGCTGATAGCTTACAGTCTCACACCAGTATAGCAGTTGAACTCCAAATAAAACCCATGCTTTCTGACTTCTGGTTCCACATTAAGAAGAAAAATAGAAATTCAGATTTCCCTCCTATTATTTACTATGCAAATTTAGGCATTTAGAACGTTAATATTTCTTGGACACTTACTCTGTGTTTAGTATTTTAAAATGTATCACATCAATTCCTTATGAAAAGAAACTTTTAATGAGGCCTACTGTACCTATTTTATAGCTGAAGTAAGTGAGACCCAAAAGAAATTGAGCATCTTGCCCAAGGCCACTAAACTACCAAGAGGTGGACCTGGGATTTGTCACCAAAGCTGCCTGACCCACGTCCCAAGTTGTTTTCACCAAATCACTCTGCATCTGGTTACCTCACCACGCTAAGTCTTGGGGTTCTCATATATAAAATGAGACATACTTAACTTTCAAAGTTGCCATGGGGATTAACTGAAATAATTTGGATGTAGCACCTTTCCCAAGGCCTGACACATGATAGATGCTTACTACATGGTAATTCTCTTCTCCAAGACTAGGCATTGATAGGGATAACTAATGACTTTGAATTAAACTTTCTCAGAATTTAACAAGTGGCATAATCCATTTTATGTCCCCCAAACAAACTTTACAAAGAACCTTCCGTGTCTCTTTTATTTTCTGAAGAACCCTGCCATTCTTGTTCCTGCAAGTCAAGGACTTAACTTTGTCCTTTCCTCTCTCCACACCTCCCCCCACCACCAAAGCCTACATTGTCTTATGTGTTAGCAGTTGCTTAATTTATATTCATTGGATTGAAGTGAAATGGCTCTGAGCGCTTGAAGGGACATACATTCCGTGCTGATGTCCGTGAGTGTCATAATGTTCACAAACTTAAGTCTTCTTAAGTTCATGTCAACCTTTTAGACATTTAGACAATCTGAACAACCTTTAGACATTTAGACAATTTTGACACAAGCAATGAACCACTCATACTGAGCAACGGGTTGCTGTGTATGATTGTGTGGGTTGTCAACTTCAATTAGTGCCTTACCAAGAGGAGTGAAATTAGCCCATGCTCTGCTGCCCACACCCTTTCCTGCGGCTGGTCGTCACAGCAGAGGGTCTTGTTCTAATGTGTACAGAGGCCCGGTGTGCGCCAGTAGTCACTCTGTTAGATTGCCAGTTTTTCTGGTTTTGTTTGTTTATAAATGAAAATAATACTTGAGACAGAAGCACAAATGCTCCCTTTAAGAAAACATGTATTGATGATCCCAAACTTAGCCTCTGTGAGGTTACCTGTATTCTTGGTGCTACGGTCCTTAGTTTTTCTATTCCTGAAGGTGACATATTGTCCTTCCCTTCCTCAGATCTGGTGGAGAGGGGGTCATGTCAGTAAGATATGACTTTCAATGACTTAATTCAAAGCACAAGACCCATATTCAGATATCCCCAGAGTCTCAAAAAATGAAGAACATAGTTTTTTTGGTAATTAATGATCTGAACTTACATTTACTCCCTAGGCGAATTGTACGTGGGCAGACCGCAAAGAGTTTGGAGGTTCATAAACCACAAATCTGTGCAGGTAATATTTCAGCATGGGGAAAAATCCACGAGTGCCCGATCCCAGATTTTGCTGGGAACCCTCCCATGGTACGTACAATTCAACGTTGCTATTGCAGTTTCATTACTGACAGTCTTCAGCCTGTGTCTGTGAAATACATGCAAATATCCTAGAGTTGTCCATTTTGAATTCCATGGATGGTTAGAATATTATAACTATCTACTTTTCTCTGCTATAATTGTTTTCTAGAATTATTTCCTGAACAATAAGATTTGTATAGTCTGTTATGAATGCCTAATAGAAAAACTTGGAGAAGCATGATTTTTGAAAATGTGGAGAAGCTGCTTGTTCACCTTTTCTCTTCTGCCTGTGAGGGCCACAATAATGCCTGTTACTGGTTTTCAGAGGCATTCCATCCTCAGCGCAGTTGGATAGCTCAGCTTGTGAGGAGCCAGGAGCCTCTTCAAATCCCAGAAAATAAGACTTTCTTTCTTTTTTAAGATTTATTTTATTTCTGCATACAACAACTGGAGCACAGGCCAGCGGTGCAGGGGTTGAGAAGATTCACCAGAGACAGAGTGGGGAGCAGAACAGGCAGACTGATTTAAATACACTGCTGATTTTTGATTGCTGAATAACATTCCGTTGTGTATATTTACCACATCTTCTTGATCCAGTCCTCTACTTTTGGTCATTTGGGTTGTTTCCAGGTCTTTCCAATTACAAATAGTGCTGCAATAAACATAGGAGTACAGGTGCTCTTTTGGATCAGTGCTTGGAAAATAAATAAATAAACAAACAAACAAATAAATAAATAAATGAATACACTGCTGAGGGGAACAGCGGGCAAGGCAGGAGAGGTTACTGTGCCAAGTAGTTTCCCTCCCTGGCTGGGGATTGAACTCTTGCTGCAGTGGCTGCAGATAGCGCTGAGACTTTAACCCCTGCTCTATCAGGGAGGCCCCAGGAAGTAAGACTCCCTATACAGTATTCCAAATTAGAAAGGAAGCTGATAGGTTGGCACACAGGGTTGCCTTTAGGCAGCAGGAGGTTCTGTCTATGAGGCAGCCCGGGAGTGTGGATCAAGGGAAAATGTGCTAAAAGATTTTCCTTCTTTGTTGGAAGCTCCAAAGAGTTCCATTTCATACGTTTTCAATATTTCTGTTCCATAGAATGAGAAGTGGACCCTATGATCTCCATATCTTTTCCCCATTGCGAGCAGGATACCTTACTAGTTATCACAATTGCCATTTATATAAAATGAGGCAAAAACAAATGTTTGTATAGGGTTTCTGAACAGGAATATTATTTTTTCCTTTAAGCACAGTATAATATAAAGGGAAATTTCCCCTCTATTTTTTCCTACCTCCTAATAGAAGAGTACGTTTCCTCTAGACACAGATGTTGTCAGGGGCTTAACATCTGTAGGCATCTTTGCTCATTAACTATGGCAGCCAGCTACATGAGTGATGATGAGCCAGCTACATCCATTGCATGAATGCAGCATCAATAGCAAGAATTAAAAAGGGAACTGTATTGCCAATGCTCTTAGGGACTAGCGGAAGGCACTTTTCCGCAAAGATAGCTGAGCACTTCTACTTTAACAATCATCCATCTCAAAGTTGCTCTGAGCTGCTGGGTATATTAGAGACATATCCAAGACAAGTGTCTCTTCATTAGGGTCCTAGGTGGGCACCCAGGAATAGATAATGTGGTTTTTAAAAACCTGTCAGAGGCATCCCTGGTGGCACAGCGAGTTGAGCACTGCTTTGTGAAGCATCCGCAGATTCCCAGCAGGGAGGGGACCCACATGGCACAGCAGACCTCTCCTGCCTCACCCGCTGCTCCAAGCAGCGTATTTCAGTCTGTTCTGCCTGTTCTGCTCCCCACTCTGTCTCTGGGGAATCCTCTCACCTCCCACGACTCTGGTCTGTATCCAGCTCTTGTATGCATAAATAAATAAATATATTTTTTTAAAATAAATAAAAACATGTCCCAGTAGCATAACACCTCCAACAATAACTGTCTAAAAACATTTAATGGAAAGATCACATAAGGTTATGGGTCGCATTCTATGATTTTTTTCTTCTTGAAATCTATTCTGGGATGTCATCTTGCAGATGACATGGCCTTCAAAAATTCTTTGCTACTTGAGGTATTAAACTGGGAACCTGACTGAGTCCCAGGATGAAACTCTTTGGCCGAAATATTTTTACATAGCCAATAGGGATACAGGGTAACTCTCATGTTCTGAAACATCACAGATTCCACAGGTGAATCTAGGAACTATTTTGGGTCTGTCTGTGTTTAGCAAATGCGTTATATACTCCTAAAACTTAGCAAGATATTGGAGAAACAGCAAATTCTTGCATGAAATTTCTCATCTTGCAAAAGAGTAAGCTTTCCCTACACAGCCAGAGAAAGCCATCACAATGTTGCCTTAAAAATATAGTGTTGTTGGGCCTCCCTGGTGGCGCAGTGGGTTAAGCAATGCACTATGAAGCAAATCGCAGCCACTGCAGCACGAGTTCGATCCCTGCTGCCGGCCAGGGAAGGGACCCACATGGTGCAGCAGACCTCTCCTGCTGTGCCCGCTGCTCCCCTCAGCAGTGTATTTCAGTTGATCTGCCTGTTCTGCTCCCTGCTCTCTGTGGTGAATCCTCTCACCCCCCTCACCTCTGGCCTGTACCCCAATGCTTGTATGCATAAATAGATAAAAATCTTTAAAAAAAATATAGTGTTGCTGAAATGAACATCCTTTAGAGAAATGTTAATTCTGAAACTAACCTTGCCCTGCTGTAGGTTATTGCAACTGCTGTTGCGACAGTAGGAGGAAATTCCAGTCTTGTAGGTAGTTCCTCTTGGGAAAGTTTCATACTGTAGTTATAGTTCCCCAATGTAGCAAGGAGAAAGTTTATTTGCAGTGGCTCAAAATTTATTTTAATTTTTTTCATGTATTCTGTTGTAGAAGAAATTTAGAAATCTATAATAATATAAAATATTTAAGCAAACCTACAATGTTTAACTTGACTTCTGGTTCATCCCTGTGACTCTTTTATTAGCTATCACCCCTTAATGAGTTCCTTTTCAATTTTACTCTAATTACAGACTTGGAAATGGATAGTGGGTCCCATGTTCCTCTATCTTTGTGAGAGACTGGTCCGGTTTTGGCGATCTCAACAGAAGGTGGTCATCACCAAGGTATTGGCTGGCTTAGGAATTACTAATATTATCTAACTATATATCATGGGCAAATCTATCCAAATTCTCTATATCATTAGTCAGAGTTTTTACTCAATTTCTTTGAAAGAAAATCTATAGTTTATTACAATGTACTTTGCTTGGTAATCAAATGGCTAGGTCAATTTTTTTTTTTGCGGGGGAACTGGTGTACAGTGTGTGCTTTTATGGATGGTACGTGACAAGGCAGGGCTCCTTAAGCCCCGCCCCTTCTTGAAGGGTCCGGGGTGGAATTGTGATAGTTCAGGATATTCTCAGTATGGATGAGTGGGGAAAGGACCCCCAGCAGCTGAGAGGGGACTCTCTTCCTCTTGTGCTCTCTCTGGAGCTGGTGGTCCAGGGGGCTTCTACTCCTTGAGGCCATGTACACTGTGAGGTCCACCACCCTGTTCCTGTAGCCAAAGTCATTGTCATACTAGGAAAAGATCTTGACAAAGCTGTCGTGGAGGTCAATGCCAGCCCCCGCATTAAAGATGAAGGAGTAGGTGTCACTGTAAAAATTGCACAAGCTGACCCTCAGTGTATCCCAGGATGCCCCTGAGGGGACCCTGTGATGGCTGCTTCACTACTTTCTTGATGTCATTGTATATGGCAGCTTTCTCCAGGTGGCAGGTCAGATCCGCAACTGACACCCATTCAACTCAGAGATAGGCTTGCACAAAGCCTTGGTGGCACCAATAGAAATAGGAATGATGTTCTGGGTAGCGCCTTGACCATCATGCTCCCCAGAGGGGTGGTCCATGTCTTCTGAATGGCAGTGATGGCATGGACCATGATTTTGAGTCACTCCACAATGCCCGAGTTGTCATGGATGACCTTGGCGGAGGTGGGGGCTGGTGAATGGCAAGCAATTGGTGGTGCAGGAGACATGGATCACAATCTTAAGGGAGTGGTACTTCTCATAGTTGACACCTATCACAAACATGGGGCATCAGAAGAAGGGGTAGAGATGATCACCCTTTTGGTCCCAGACATCAATTGAGTCCCCAGCTTCTCTAAAGTAATCAGGACACCTCAACATATTTAGCACCAACCTTACCCCCTTTGATGTTAGCAGAATATCACTCCTGCAAAATGGAAATGGACTTTCCATTGATGATAAGCTTCTCAACCTTGACTGTGCCATTGAACTTGCCATGGATGAAATCATACTGGAACATGTAGACCACACCATTGAGGTCAATGAAGGGATCATTGGTGGCAACAGTTGGCATAGTTAAAAGCGACCTTGGTGCCCTATCTGGCCAAATCTGTTCATTTTGACCTTGACCATGATGTCTGAAGATCACTCTTGTACTGCCAAAGTGGCATCTCTCTGTTGATCTGGGAGGAACAAAGAGTCTTGGTTAGGTCTTTTAACTGTAGAAAGTGGAAAATAACATTTTCTGATGAAAATTGAATGTTTTGTGCACAGTAATTTCTCTCTCTCTGTAGGGGGAGGAATATAGGGTGACTCTGTGATTAGTTATGGAGAGAGAGACATATATCAAACCTTAAAGTATTCAGATGTCAAAAGAACCAGGGAACCAAGGGTAGGTCTGATTGAGGTTGAGATATTTTCCTAGGCCCCCTTTTCCCTACTTTGTATGTTATGGTAGGATATCAGAGCTGAAGTGCCCAAAATCTTAAGCAGGTTAGTAACTAAGCTGCATGTAGAATTGAGTCTCCTAACTCCAATATAGCAAGTCCTCAAATGACATCATTTTGTTATAATGCTAATGAGAAAAGAAATTCCCAGTGATGTTGAATAGAATGGTTTTATTTTTTTATTTGTTTTTTAATTTTTTTCCTTTACTTATATCTATTTGACATCAATTGTAATCCCCATGTATTCCCCATCACCATATCACCAGTGCACCATCACCTCAGTCCCCTGTGCTCCCAGCTGCCTTCAACCCTCCCCCTCCCCCCTCCCCACCAATGTCCCCAATTTGTCCTTGTCTTTTCATTTTTGGTTTTTGTGTCTTCATTGTTATTATTATTATTGTTGTTGTTGTTCTTATTCCTTTCCTTGATCCTTATTTGGTTCCCTTATATTCCTCCTAGGGGAGGAACTGTCTGGTATTTTTCTTTTGCTTTCTGACTTATTTCGCTGAGCATAATCCCTTCCAGTTCCATCCATGTTCCTATGAATGCGTCTAGTTTTTCTTTTTTGATTGCTGAATAGTATTCTATCATGTATATGGACCACAGCTTCCCGATCCACTCATCTGTTTCTGGGCATTTAGGTTGTTTCCAGGTCTTACCTATGGTAAAGAGTGCTGCTATAAACATAGGGGTGCAGGTATTCTTTTGAATCAGTGTATTTGTGTCTTTTGGGTATATTCCTAGGAGTGGGATTGCTGGATCATATGGAAGTTAAGTTTCATAAGTCATTTTACTTAAAGTTGCAGTTTCTAAGAACCTATTGAAGACAGGTTATCTCAGGATTTACAGTGCATACATTCAATCTTTCAGTATCATTGGGTTCCATGTCTAGTATTCAATGAGCTGCTGATTAAAAATGCCTGTTACTCTGTATTTAGACATACAATGGTCTAAACGTCTGCATACTACTCTGTAGGCATCTACTGCATCCATACACATTTTCTTCTTATCATTATTCCTAAATATTACAGGAAAGCAACTATTTACACAGCAGTTACATTGTATTGGGTATAATAAGTAGAGCTCTTTAAGGTATATGGGAGAATATAAGTTACATGCAAATACTGTGCCATTTTATGTCAGGGATATGAGCACCTGAGGACTTTGGCACTGGTAGCAGAGGGAGCATCTTGGAAGCAACCCCTTGCAGAGAGTGAGCCTGTAGTGGCTTTTCTTCAGTGTTTCTATGCTGCTCCTCACTGGTTAGTCAATCAACCACTCTCTCAATAAGAAATCGAAACGCCTTGTTATAGTTTCAGGAAACACCAGACAAGACTATTTTCAGCAAATAAAATTTAATTCAATTCAGTTCAGTTCAAAAGATATTTTACCAAAAACTTGCTGTGGATTATTTTTGTATAACACACAAATTCTTCCTCCATCTAGTCTCCAGCTAACTGTTCTTTCTTCATGTCATAGTGAAGTTAGTCCAGATGGCATTGGAAATCTTGAAATAAAGGAAGCCACAATAGTTCTCCTTTTATGATACTCTTATTGCATTATAGTAAAAATCCCAAGCATCAACAAAAAGAGCTGCCACGAAATTTTCCTTACCCAACGAGAAATAACTAACCAAGCAACATAAGTATGTTTATTTCCCTTAAACATATTTCTAAGGTAAACTTGTTTTCCTGTGGAAGAAAATGGATGTCAAGTCTCTTCTCACATAAGAAATAGGGTGTTATCCAAAGGTAGCCTACTGACAACATTGTCCATTGGTATATTTTTTAAAGAGTTATTTATTTATGCATACAAGAGCCTGGGTGCAGGCCAGAGGGGCTGGGGTGAGAGGATTCACCAGAGACAGAGTGGGGAACAGAACAGGAAGATCTATTGAAATACACTGCTGAGGGGAGCAGCAGGTGAGGAAGGAGAGGTCTGCTGTACCATATGGGTCCCCTCCCTGGTCAGGGATCGAACTCCTGCTGCAGTGGCTGCAGATAGCTTAATAGTGCTAAGACTTAACCCTTTGCATCACCACGGAGGCCCCCCCATTGGTATTTTTTTTATTTAGGTCAATCCCAATTTTTCATGCAACATTGCAATGCAGTAAAAACTGTTTACAGCATACAAAACTGCAACATGGTAAATGCAATTTTCAAAATAATTTTCTTAAAATATTAATAATTTTTTATTCAGGCAACATTGATTTATAACAAAAGTTTCAGGTTTTTGTCTTAAAAAGGAAGCATTCTAACTCCTTATTTCAGGGAAGAAAAGGGGACTTGATTATCCTAGAAGATATACTTAAATCACAAGTTTTGGAAATGTTTGGCATTTTTTATTAAGATTTCCTATTCTATTCCTCCTCATTCACACACACACATAAAAGCCCAGAAATATCAGTCAACATTAGCAAGCTGTAATTTTGCTTCTATTGATTTTTCTTTACTTTGATATACCTTAGTTTGTTTTCATGTGTACATATAAAGTTCTAGATATCTCAAAAATAGACAAAGGAGCAGTATATTACTTTCTGTTTGGCAGTGGTGGACATTTGGATTGGTTACACTTTTTTTTTTGCTATTATGAGCAAAGCTGTTACGGGTTTTCAGACACAGGGTGTATGGGGACGCAGTAGATGGGCAGGGCCTAGCATTAGGAGGGATTGATGATGTATTCCCAGGTACAGAAAAATGTAGAAACAATGCATGGAATCGGGCAAGCTCAAGATAGGACTTGGCAAAGGCATATCAGCACAGTTAGGCTTGGTTTGGCGGATATTGCTATCTAAGTGGCCAATGGAGTCTCCTTTTTCTGTCCAGCTGCTAAAGTTCTGGAACACCAGTGGGGAGATAAGAAGGCTAAGTAGGAAACTATCTCGTCTTCCTGTTTCTTACTACTGCATTGATTTCTTAGAGAAGAAACTATCACAACAGGCCAGTGTCTTAGGTTGAATTCTCAGGATCTCAGAGAACTGCATGCAGAAGCTGTATTGGGGTGTATTCTCAGGAGATGAAACTGTAAAGAAAAGAAAGGCAGGAAATGACTGACCCTCAACTGTAGCCTCGCCTGATCCTCCAGGGAGTGTAGAAGTTGGGATGGCTCCTTGGCGCAGTCTTAATGTGAGGAGAGGGGCCAGACCTCATATCGCATCAGCTCTGGCCATGAGCTACTGCCAAGAACATTTCCCTAGAAAAGACACGTCTTTTAGTGGAACTGCAGTGTTGGCCAGAAAAGGGATGTGGGTGGGGCATCTTAGCTTAGCCCCTCATTCATATGGACACTGAAAAGGCAAGTATTTGGTGATAGTGGAATTTCCACAGACATGTTTTTTTTCCCAGGTGGTCACTCACCCTTTCAAAACTATCGAGCTACAGATGAAGAAGAAGGGTTTCAAGATGGAGGTGGGACAGTACATTTTTGTCAAGTGCCCCAAGGTATCCAGGCTGGAGTGGCACCCTTTCACACTGACCTCTGCCCCCGAGGAAGACTTCTTTAGCATCCATATTCGTATCGTCGGGGACTGGACAGAAGGGCTGTTCAATGCGTGTGGCTGTGACAAGCAGGAGTTCCAAGATGCCTGGAAGCTCCCCAAGTGAGTACAAAGTGCCTTTGATGAAAATGTATGAGTTCAGGGGACAAAGGCACTAAACAGGTTCTCTTCTCCCATCTCTCATGATACTGTGTCCTGTGTTGGGCAAATAGGACACTACCTCTTCATTCTCCAGTTTATGTGTGTGGTGTGATTAAACATATCTATAAATCTTGTGTGAAATTGAAAATATTTGAACCAAATACTAATAGTGAGTATTCTCAAATTCCTTTAAATATGTAAGGCATGTTAATTTTCCTAACAAATAAAATTACAGTGAATCAGAGATACTCATAAAATGTAATTGGCATATGTTATTTGAAAGTAAATGCCATCCATTATCCAATTTGCCTCAGTTTCTCCAGGAGTCTAACAATGGTATCAGGCACTTAGATGCCAAAGAAGTTTGTGGATTAGCTCAATGAGTAAACAAATGAAAAGTGGAGATATTAAATGTACAGGATGTATGGTATAGAAAAGTCCCACTGTAACTAAAACGTTCTCTTTACTTCCAACCCCAATGTCAACACTAAGTGGGTTACTTGACAGTTATTCCATGGAAGAAAGTGGTCCATTGATACACTGTCCCAGTTTGAAGTGACACATTGTACAACCCCAGAAATAATCTGTACCCCATCCTAGTCTAAAGAGCAAGATCTCTCTGGTACCATCTCTTCCCACCCTTCCCTCCAGGATAGCTGTTGATGGGCCCTTTGGCACCGCCAGTGAAGATGTGTTCAGCTACGAGGTGGTGATGTTAGTAGGAGCAGGAATTGGGGTCACACCATTTGCATCCATCCTCAAGTCAGTTTGGTACAAATACTGTGATAATGCCACCAATCTGAAGCTCAAAAAGGTAGGTGCCTTCATTTTTCAGAGGGTCTGGAATGATTATCACACCCTATCACATGAAACTTGAGACAGTCTTCAGGACTGAGGCTGGCAGAGTGAAAACAGTTTCTGGAGAGGCAGGGTTCCCTTCAAGAGTTATTTAGTAAGTTAAATGTGCCTCTATACACAGGCCTATTTGCGAAGGTAATATGTTGTATTTGTATAGCATTACTAGAAATTTGGGAGACAGTCAAGAAAGAGACAAAGCATTCACAACCACGGCTCAATAGCTCTTTTTTTTTCCATTCTCTTCCAACATTTTTCCATGTGTTTACATATTTACAGAAAGTTATAAATATTGAATATGTTCAATTTCATGTCCTTTTTTTAGAAATTAGAACTACTTTATTATAAACATTTCTAGAACAGAAACTGACTTCTAGAATGTAAATTTTGAAATTTTTAAAACTATATGTAACCCAAGCTTATTATTGTTGTAATGAATTTCATTTTCTACTTTCCAATCTAGAAAATGCATCATAAGTTAGCTCTTACAAAGGGGGAAAAAAACCAACCTAAGTTGCTTCGTAGAGAGAATTGCAGACTATTTCTTGATTGGGTTTGTTTTAATTTAGGGGAGGTATTTTTACATTCTTCAATTCCATGTCTTTTTTAAAAAAATGTATTATAGCAAGTGGTTTTCAGAATTGTCACAGTCTTTACAGTGTTTTTTTTTTTGTAAATGAAGGTTTGATCTTATTTATTCTAATTTTTTGAGGTAACATTGGTTTACGACACTGTGCATGATTCAGAGGCACAAGATCGCACCACCTCAGATGTATGTCACCACACCCACCACCAAGGCACCCGCAGCCCTCTACTATATTGCTTCATGTTCTGGAATGGATAAAGAATAATTTTCCTATCATATATGTAGGCTATTGAGATTGATTCCATCTCAAGCCCCTCCCAATACGATTTTGCAGGGATAACACAGGAGACATGTTCTTTTGGGAACTTTCACTTTCTTATGGCTCCTTGGAATGGATTCCCTGGGGATTTTTTTTGTCATGTGTAAATCTGGTATCACCACCTGATAATAAACTTGAGACAGTCTAACAACTGTGAAGACAACCCCTAATAGACAACTTCAGTTTAATTTTTCATTCTCCCCTTCCTCTCTTCTCTATGTGGAGGAGGTGTGGGTAGGACCTTTTCCCTAGCAACACATGAGTGTCTGCCAGTAGCAAGCACCATGGCAATCCCTGCTAGTCTGGATGTCCTTGGTCTTTCTAAAGGGAGGTACAAAGAAAAGCAGGGATTCTGGGAGAGCAAGAGGGAAAGTAATGGGTTAGTGCTTTGTTTTAAGCTGTCTCTGTGTCTCCAAGGCCAAGCTATTAATTTACTGTCTGGCCAGTGTGAAGACTGCAGAAGGTACACATGTGCTAGTTTGTGAAATGTCCAGAGCTTTCTGAAAATCTATGTTTAGGGGACTGAGTGCAGGAAGAAGTTTGGGACAGGGTAGAAATGCATATGTCAACGCTGGTAAGGCCATTGAAATATAACCTGCCTCACGACCCATCTTGCTTTCAGATCTACTTCTATTGGCTGTGTCGGGACACACACGCCTTTGAGTGGTTTGCAGACTTGTTGCAGCTGCTGGAGACCCAGATGCAAGAGAGAAACAACGCTGGCTTCCTCAGCTACAACATCTATCTCACTGGTTGGGATGAATCTCAGGTGAAGACAAGATACCAAATCTTAGGTCTTTCCTCCAGTGCCCCAGGTTTACTAACTTTGCTTGAGGCATTGGAGTGTCTTGTGTACTGTTTTCGCCAAGAAGAGTGGATGGATTCAGGTGACCCAGCCCTTCACTGTTGCTCATTATCACCACATGTTCAGTTGAGACTAGATTCC
Source organism: Galemys pyrenaicus (assembly GCA_019455555.1). Lineage (NCBI taxonomy): Eukaryota > Metazoa > Chordata > Mammalia > Eulipotyphla > Talpidae > Galemys > Galemys pyrenaicus. The sequence goes on along the minus strand of JAGFMF010012069.1, from coordinate 7,556,057 downwards.
GAGTTGGTTTCTGAATACCGCTGCTCCAGAAAAAGTGGTTTCAATATCAGAACAAACCTAAGGCACTTTCAAGGGAGTGAAAGCCATAACTTTGGCCTTATTAGAGTGACGACCACACCAGGGGTCTTGGACTAGATGGATGAATTGAACAGGCTATGGGAAGGAAGAAAAGATAGAAAATACTGTTTTTCTCATAAATATATGTATACACACATTTCCATTGTGTATATATACATACATAGCTGTATATATTTGTTCAACTGATATGTTTATCCATGTTTTAAAATATACCTTAGTAAGTAATAATAATAGCTGCTAATAGTTCATAGCTATCAAGCCTATACTATGTACCAGGTAGTCTTAGTATTTCCATAGCTTGTCTCGTTCAATCCTTGCCATAATGCTATGAAGCAGCTATTCTAATTATCCACTTTTTATAGATGAGAAAATCAAGGCCCCAAACAGGTCAGGTTAGGTCATTTGTCCAAAGGCACTCAACTACTATGTGGCAGGGTCAGAATGCTCCAGAGTTCATGATATCATTTGTTTACATGTGTGTGTACGTGAGTGTGTGTAGGTGAATATAGTGTATATGTGTAGATATGTGTTTGTAGTATATCATGTGTGTGAATATGTGTGTAGTGTGTATATGTTCGTGTTTGTGTACATGTGTGGGAGGTGTGTGTGTGTGTCTATATCCATACCTATTTGTCTCCTGCCTCCCTCCAGGGACATTTAGTAATGTAAACATCCTGCAACTTACAATACAGCCCCTCATAGCAAGGAATTATCCAGCCAGCCCCAAGTGTTTGCAAAATTACTGAGATTGAGATAACCTGAAACAAGTTCAGGATTCCTAGGAGTAAACATCCTCATAAATAAACAAACAGAAACACCTGACCTGGAAGTCACCCTGAGTGACAAGAGCGAAACTCTTCCTCCTTGCCACTGTCTTGTCTGGCCACCCCTGTACACTGGCTCCTCAGCCTCAGGCATGTTCCTCTCGCATGTTCTACCTGTGAAAACTGACTTCTCATTTAGCTTTTGGCTACTTATCATACCATGACTATCAGTCTCCAGCTCTTAGAAGAGTCTTGTTGCAAATGTAGATCTAGGACCCTGGGGCCTTGAGAACTGCTGCTCCAGAAAAAGTGGTTTCAAGATGCCACTTCTGCTATTTAAAAATAAAAACACCTCAACACAACCATTTGATAAATAAGGAAATCCAGGTGGGTAAAAAATCTATACTTTATAAATCGTGTTACAGGTTTGTTACTTAAAAAGCTAAGCACAATTATTTTCAATAGAAAATTTATTTTCTTTGAAAAAAATAATCATTTTGCCTTGCAAAACTTGTGTCTACAGGATTACCAAAGTAGAGCTACCACCCTCTTAATGGAGATGTCCATGCCCATTCTCCATCTCCTGAATTTGAAAGCTGATATTGTCAAAAAATATATTTAGCCACTTTTAGGAAAAATATCTGTTGTTCAAATTGAGAACCCCTATCATAGTAGCCAAAATCTACATGTGATTATATATGTGTATGTGTGTGCACGCACTAGCTTAAGACGGTTTAATTCTTGATTAAAATCAAGAATATTTTAATCTTGATTGTTTTGGCTTTTGTGTCTCTCCCCAAAGAGTGGGTATATATGAGAGTGAGGAGGAAAAAAATATACAGCAGAGAGAAAAGGTGAAATAGAAAATGTAAATTCTACTCACACTTCAAAGCCTGATTCAGAAGTCTGTCACCCTGAAACCTTCCTGTAGATTTCCCACCCCAGCTGCCCTTCACTTCTCTCATTGAGATGTTCGTGCCTCATACATAACGCTGTTCACTTCTCTGCAAATCAGATTATTCATGTTTAGACTTCAGGCTTTCGCTTTCTAGAGTAAATTGCTTGAGACCTATTTGTTCAGCTATGTTTACCTTCCAGCTTACAGCATCATGCCTTTCTCCAAATATACAGTTAGAATGAGTAGTGAGAGCTTAGTTTGTGAAATATGTACATCTATCTGTTTGCATTTTTACAGCATGTCTCTTTTTTTGGAATTCATGTCCTTCTTGCAGGCCAATCACTTTGCTGTGCACCATGACGAGGAGAAAGACGTGATCACCGGCCTGAAACAAAAGACCTTGTATGGGCGACCCAACTGGGATAATGAGTTCAAGACAATCGCGAGTCAACACCCAAAGTAAGGAGACCCACTAGGGTGTTCCTGATGCTCACGGTCTTTCTAATGCAGCGGACATTATTTTGTCCACTAGATTTGTATATTCTAGAAACTAAAATACTTCAATTACTATATTCACACCCTATAGAAGATTCTAGATATTGCCTAAGAGGGTGTCTTTAAATCACACCAAAATTACCTGTGGAGTTACTATAAACAAAGATTCCCTGACCTTCACCTCAGACTTTCTGAACTCAAGAGGGCCATAGCTCAGATCCTTTTTTTTCCCCCCTCTGGTCTCCAACTTCTAACTCATGTAGCTACTTCTTTTAATTTAATTTATACTTATTATTAAGGAGACACTGTTCCCCACCACCAGTTATAGCTTTTGGGTCTAAAATCATAAATTGGCAGACATCCCCAAATCCTTTTGTGCCCTCACTAAAGCTTCAGCTGTCCTGAAACTTGGGGGGCATCCTCTATCTTGTGAGAACAGATGATAAGCTAAGAAGTCACCATAAATATACCCATCAGACTACTGACAGTTAATGTGCCTATGAATTACCTGGGGATCTTTTTAAAATGTAGAAACTGATTTCATGGGTCTGGGTGGGCCCAGTAGTCTGCATT
>JAGFMF010012069.1:7520942-7553199 GCA_019455555.1 Galemys pyrenaicus | reverse complement strand
CACAGATTCACCATTTTCTCTGTGGTAGAAGTTTCCATAAACCCTTCTTGAATGTCACTTTCCAGAGAGGTCAAGAGCCTTTTGAAGTATCTAGCTGCTCCCACCAATAGGACCATGCCTCTGTCCTGCAGGGTAATCTGGATTCTGCTTTTGTACACAAGACAAAGGAGCAGAGTGGACTCTGACCTGGGGCCATTAAACAATAGAAATTCCCCTCACATATTTTGTAATCTGTTGGGCTGTCAGAATATTCATGATGAATTTCTGTTATGTTTTCTATGCAAAAAAATGCGTCATGACTTTTTCAACAACCCAGTATTTCATCCCAAAATCTAAAACTGTCTTTCTTCCCCTTCTTTTCCCAAAAGTACCAGAATCGGAGTTTTCCTCTGTGGCCCCGAAGCCTTGGCTAAAACCCTCAGTAAACAGAGCATCTCCAACTCGGAGTCTGGCCCTCGGGGAGTGCACTTCATTTTCAACAAGGAAAACTTCTAACTGGTCTCTTCCATGAGGAAATCAATGTGGGATGGTTGTGTGATGCTGCCAAGTGCCCAAGAAATGCAAGTTGATAATTAAGCCTCCCACTTTAATGAGGAAACCCCTAGAATAGGATGGTGTGTGCTGGTGGTTAATGATTTCAAATATTGTTTGATAGTTGGAGCTTTATAGTTTCCAGAGCATTCTTTCTTCTGTTTTTCCTCACAGTAATGCTAGAGAATGGTAGACAAGGATTACTGGGCTCACTTTCTATGATAATCAGGGGCCCCAAATGGTGAAGTAACGTCCCTAAGATTAGGAAACGGACCTGACCGAGGCCCTCTCACTCCAGGTTTGGGGGTCTTTCCTCAATACCAGGATGCTTGCAATTAGATTTGTGTATTTCCAGAAAAAAAGCAAACTGGGAGTAGCTATTTATCTTCCTCTTTATGCCATCATTGTTATTATGGCTGTACAGATAGATGTTATATGCTGAGAGGGATTTAGAACTTAATAGTGACAGGATCGACATGTGTGTGTGTGTGTGTGTGTGTGGTTCAGTTTACTGACACAGCACCCTAACTGGGTCAGAGATTCCACCTAAAAAACAGTATTAGACAGACTGGGATTAATATCCTACTGTGTAGTCACAATGGCACCCAACAGAGAGAGGCTATTCAATGAAAGTTTGTTGAATGGATGAATTGAAGGCACTGGAACCAAATGATACCAGGATGGAATTTATTTAAAGTCTTACACAGAATTGTCTAAGGAAATGACTTCTATTATTCTTGCAGATCAAAGAAATCTGTTTCTCCTGAGGGTAGAGAATAGGCTAAGGAGAAAAAGAGGTAGAATGTCCTACAGGTTCCCTCACATGCTTATCTGAAGCATGGAGGAAAGGGAGATGCAAGCAAAGACACTTCCTCACATATAACTCTGGCCAGCTCCTCTAGTCCTACTCCTGGGGCTATGACAGAAATACAAAATGATACTGCCTGAAAGAGCCTCCTCCATCCAGCAATTGTGAATTTGAAATTAATAGTTATGACAAATGTGTATCTGATACACCCCTCTACTTTAAATAGCATCCACCCCACTGATTTACTTAAATACACACACAAAATGGATTTCACTGGTGTGACTAACAGTTTATTGTTATATCAGCATCATTGCTGTAAAATTTTCATCCTAAAAATAAAGTTACCAAGTTACTGGATAGGTATTGAAATCACACCCAGTGGAATGTTCTGAATATCTATGAATTCAAGAGAGAGTCTCTAAATCACTGTTAATATGGTCAGAAACAGTTTCCCTTTTCTTAGAACTGCTCATATTTGTGGGGAAACAAAAACCAGTTTTCTTTGCTCTGCCCTCTGGAGCCACAGATATTTAGAACTGTTGAACTTTGTCCGTGAGGAAAAGACAGAGAGCTAGGAGGAAGGGCAGAAGACTGAATAGGAAGGAGGAGGGGAGAAAAAGAATAGGAGAATGACAGCAAGAGAGGCAAAAGGGGAAGCTAGGGGCAGGGGTTCTAACATGGGTCAATTTCTCCCCCTGACTTCTAAACATTTTGAATGTATTGATGTCATCAAAGGAGGCATACACATATTCATTTTGTTTTGATAACATACAGGTTTGAGTCTGAAATTCTAATCACAGTTTTGATGGTGAGTGGCTTTATTCAGCAGGTTAGTATGAACCAGTGAGAAGCTAGTTGTTCCTTGGGCTGCCAGGACACTGGCTGTAAGTCAGGCCCACTGTGGGAATGTTGCCACCCCAAGATGCCCCAGGAAGCTGTCTGCTTAGAGAAACTTGGGTCCAGCCTGTGCGTGTACACCCCAGGTCTCTGATGATTCATTCAACAGATTTTTATTGTGTTCTTACTATGCCTCAGGGTCTAGATTGGTAGGTTCAATTCTTTATACCAAAGTATGCACAGGAGAGGAACCTCGCTTATGAGTCTGAGAATCTTGGCCCTACCCTATGTGGCATAGGTAAAATCAACTCCATTCAGTGCTCTGAAAAGGCTTTTCCAGGGTTTTCTGCCTTTGACATCAACATAGTTACCAAAACAAAGCTATCTGCCCAATTTTATCCTGGTTATGAGATGCAAACTGAGTGTAAAAGTGCCGGTCCTTATGAAAGCCTCCTGAATTCTTCTCCCAAGCTGCGAGCTGCCAGTGCGGTCTTTCAGCATTTAGTATTCAGCATTTAGTAATAGGTATTGAGAGAATGATTAAGCATTGCTTTTAATCTCAAGGCTATGAAGGCTTTTCCTAGTTATCCTGCTTTTGCAATAGGGTCTTTATGAATTTTGAATACTTATAGGTGTTTTATTTGAATAGTGGGGGTAGGAGATAATTAAAATTAATGATGTCTTGATGTCTATATTATTGATTTAATATTAAAGAGTGATTCAGATACCAAAGATTTTCATTGCCTCAGTGGGGTTGAAATTATCTATGGTATTGCGTATGACATGCCAAACACTGCACTATTTATGGATTGGGAAGGGAAAACAGGACTGAGCACTAACGTCCCGGTGACCCCCACAGCGCTGGCAAAAAGAATTTAAGGGACACGGGAGTGTCACCTCACATCATGCACAGGACTTCAAAGGCAAAGAAGCCCTGGTATAAGACGCCCTTTTTTCATTTCCACTTATCTCCTAGGTTCTAACTTTGCAATCAAGCATCAAGTAATTTGAGAATGTGTATGCGTGCGTGCATGTGTGCGCATGCGCATGCACATGCGTATTCATGGTTCCCTGCGGGCCATCATTCTAAATGAGTCAACCAACAATTGTCACTGTCTAGGAAATGAATAGAGATGTGGCCGTTTGTTCCTGTGGAAGTCAGCAAGTGCTGCCGTAGGCAGCAAGGTCATTACCTGAAACAAATGCCAGTAGTACGAACAACTAACACTCAGTAAACACCATCGACCATGCTGTGCCGGAAGTTTCACATCCCCATCAGCTCTTCACGCCCTCGCCCTCGGGACCCTGGAGGGTAGCCTTTGATGCCAGCGCCGTAGATAAGAAAACTGAGGTGAGAGAGGGTAAATGATTGGCATCAACTAGCCCACCACTATCAGGCGACCATGTCAGCATTCAGTCCACATCTCTCTGCGCAAAAGTCCATGCTCTTTATCCTTCACTAGCAGATCTGACAAGGTAGAAGTGGCAAGGATATTGTCAAAGCTATTGTGTTAGGAACAGATGATGCACTGAGACTAACTGGGTAACAGGGTTCCGAATCTCTAGTTTACCATCTAAGCATCTTGGTATCTTAGTTTAGAAATGCCCTTTAAAACAATTCTTACTAATTTTTATTATTTCATTCGCATCAAGGTAAAACTGACAAATAAAATTGCTTGCTATTTAAAGGGCACAGCGCACAGTCCTGCACAGTTGAAGAAGTAGTCACATCTACCAGGCTGTATGGTCTGACTTCAGTTAGACAAGCCTTTTGCCTGTGGGTGGGCCACACTGGAGGGCTCTGCGACTGCTGGTCTTGGCGGGGCAGGGACATGTGTGCAGGGACATGTGGCAACACCGGGCTTGAGATGTGGGATGTCTCTGGCTCAGGCCACTGGTGTGTCCTCAGCATTGACAGCTCTGGGAAACACTGTGCGGAGGGGGGCAGTGGCGCAGTGGCTGCTGGGGCTGTTAGGGTCCTGAGCAGTGCTGCCAGGGTCTGTAGCTGGGGACCAGAGAAAGCAGTGGTGGCGACCGGAACTCGTGGTGTGCACTCGGCTGTGGGAGCCAGCTGCAGGTGCCCGTGTGGTGGCTGGGACCAACTGCAGACTCTTGTAGGGATGGGGGCTGGGGCCACCCACGGACTCAGTGGCAGCTGCAGAGGCCCTGGCTGTTGGTATGTTTTCCTGTGGCCCACACTGCCTCCTCTCCTGCATGCATACTTAAGTGGAAGCTGGCAGTGGAGGATTATACTAAGGGGGTACAAGTCCACAGCTGGAGGGCTTAGGTACAGGTGGGTGCAGTGTTGTTGGCAAGTGATCAAGGTAGGGCCTGGTCTTGGCCCACAAGCAGCTGCAGGAGGCTCTGGCTGTCCATGTGCTCACCTACCTCCACCACCACCAACCACACCCCATGCATGCGTGACCCAGAGAACACCCATGACAAGTGTCAGGCCAGTGGCATGCAGATAGACAGTTGGAAGGTGCTGTGAGCATACATGGAAGTGGGGGCATTGAGCATAGAGGGTGGGAGGCTGGGTTGGTGCTCCAGACTTGCACAGCTAAAGAAGCCCAAACTGGATGTGAATGGCTCCTGGGCCCCCGTGGGGGCACAGAGGGGCTCAGGAGATGGAGGTGTTATACTTGCCCGGCCTCAGAGTCCTTGAATGACTGCCAGTGTGGTCTCGGGCTCCTGAAGGAGGTGCAGGGGCCGGAATGGGGAAGGACTCAGTGGCTGGTGTCAGCAAATGGACTATTTGATGGGTGACAGTGGCCAAGATCTGCAGGGTGCCTGGGGCAGCCTTGCAGGCTATTGACTTAATCTGTGGCAAAATCTGCCAAGCCTGTCTGCAGGGCAGCTTTCCATGAACCTGGATTTGTCCCACTGTGAGCCTGCTAATAATAGTAAGCCCTGCCTGTCTTCCTTATTCTTAGCTCATTAAGTATCCACTTCGAAGGTCTGGGTGGCGTGAAACAAGCAGGACCTTCACGCTGTGTCTGATACCTAACCCTGCTCTTCCTCTCCTGGACTGAGGAACTCTTTCTAGCTGCAAAGTTCCTTCTTGGTTGTAAATGATGCCAGCTGGGGAAATGGGGTGAATGCAGGCAAAATGATTATGTCTTCCTTCTCTTCTTGTGTAATTATTCTTGCTTTTTCTTTCTTTCTTTCTTTTTTTGATTATTGTTCCATGGTGTTGCTGCACATTCCTTAAGTGGACTCTAGAAATCTCCTGGAGACTTGGACATCTGTCCAGTTATTGATTTTTGTGGTTCAGGGAAGCTGGCCTCTCCCACCTCACCATTTATCCCACAGAACCTAATATTTATCTTTAAATCAGAATTATTTTACTTGGAGAAAAGATGGCTCTAGTAACACAATAATATTTATTAAATATACTTTTTAAATATTTACAATATTTATAAGATTTTATTTCTGGTAGGGAACGGCCAGCCATTTCTCACATGGTGTGTGTTGTGGAGTTATGCAATAAGATTGTATGAGGAAGAAACAAAGTTAAAAAGGACAGAATTTCTCAATTGCAAGTGCTGTTGGGCAGAAACCAAATACTATGCTAACAGAGGCTAGGAAATCTGACCCCTACAGATTTCTAGAAACTTGACAAAATAGCAAGCAGGTAAGCCTGATTCTTTTAAAACTGAAGTTTTTGTTAGGCTGTAGTGGTTGGACAATGATGTAGTTTCATCAACCAGATACTCCAATTAGAAAAATTATCACTAACAGTTTAGCACATTTTCAAGAAATTCAGATACTGTAAAGTATCAGAAGGAGCCAAATCCTGACATATACTATCTTGGGGACAAAGGGAAGTACAGCAAAGATTTACAAGACCAGCAGCTGCTATGAGTTTATAGATCTTAGTGTGAGAGCTGACAACTTAGAGACCGTACCTGTCTGACTTTGGAAGCAGCCAGAGTATTCTGAAATGTCATCCTTCAGAGAAGCCTGTTCCAAATACAGCAAACATGATTTATACTTAAAAAAATAGGTGAGCCTCCCTGGTGATGCAGCAGGTTGAGCACCACAGCATGAGTTTGATCCCCAGCCAAGGAGCGGACCCACAGGGCACAGCAGACCTCTCCTGCCTCGCCCGCTGCTCCCCTCAGCAGTGTGTCTCAGTTGATCTGCCTGTTCTGCTCCCCACTCTGTCTCTGGTGAATCTTCTCACTTCCCGCACCTCTGGCCTGTACCCCCAGCTCTTGTATGCATAAATAAATAAATCTTTTAAAAAAATAGGCTCAGAAGATCATCATGAATTTTAAAATTACATTAGAATATCAAGTAATTGTCAAGTTTAGCATGATATAAGATCACTTGATTGCTAAACATTACTTCCCCTTTTCAGTCATGCAATTCCCAATTAAAGTAACAACTCCGCTAACCCACTCACATGGAAAAAAACTCAGGTCAGATGTGGGGGATTCAGAACATAAAGTGAATCATCTTTATCCTGCCTGGGAAATTTTAGTACTCCTTTTGTGTGGTTGATAAGAAAAGAATCATGCTATCTAAATGCCTTCCAAGAATAATTAATGCATCTTTATTCACTAAAAATCCCCAAGACATGCTATTGGTGTGTAGTTACTCCCGATCCTGCTATTAAATATCAATAGAGCTATCTGGTCATCCTATCCTCCAGCTGGGGACTCACGCATATCCGTAGTCACCTTCTGACAGCATTTATTGCACACATGTTTCCCTCTCAAGGACAAATGTGTCCATCTCATTCCCATGGCCAAGTCGATGGAAGCAGGCTGTAAAACCCCTTGAGGAATATGAGTCTTGCACAAGTCATCCTACTCTTAGTGTCCACTGAGTAACCAGTACACAGAAAATAAGTTCCCACATTACATAATCTGTAAACCCATTACAAAATGTAAGATTGCAACAACCTCAAGAGTAGGAAAATTAAAGCAAAACCAAACCAAAGTACATATCCCATAAAGGAGCAAGAATCAAACTGCTTCTAGCAGTATTAAAAACTGGAAGGCCCTGGATTAAAACCCCTAAAATTTTGCTGGAAATTATGTTCAACCTATAATTCTGTACTCAGATATATTGTGATATATTTATGAATATATATATCAGTTATATTGCTGTGATGTGATAATAAGACACACACACACACACACACATGCATTGATCTTCATTCCAGTTTCCTGGCCTGCTGTCCTAAAACCTTTGTCATTCCCTAAGCAATAAAAATGATGCAGGTATTTAGTTTTAAACCCCAGTTCCTGACACAGGGCTTCTAAATCTCTTGGATTTTCCTGAGTGATAGGAGTATCTGTTGTTTGAATGAGGCCATGCCTGGTGGGCTCCTGCATTGCTCCAGGATGGGGGCTGGGCACCTATAAGGCCAATCCATGCTTAGAAGCTTGGAGCATTCAGTCCTACACTCCAATCCTCAAAGCGGGGATTTTTTTATTGTTTGTTTACAGATTTATTTGTGCATACAAGAGCTGGGGTATAGGTCAGAAGTGCAGGTGGTAAGAGGATTCACCACAGTGGGGAGCAGAACAGGCAGATCTACTGAAATACACTGCTGAGGGGAGCAGCAGGAGAGACAGGATAGGTCTGCTGCGCCAGGTGGGTCACCTCTCTGGCCCAGGAATGAACTCATGCTGCAGTGGATGTGCATAGCTTCATAGTGCTGAGACTTAACCCCTTGCACCACCATGGAGGTCCAGGAGCTGCATATTAAGTCAATAATTTTCATAATAAGTGAACTAAACCCCCCATAACTCTCAAGAAGTCACTTGAGACTGTAGTTTGGAAAAACAGAGAAGTAATCTAAAACAAATGAGGAAATGAGATCAAGAGAACAATGGCTCTAACCCAAGAGAGCAGACGAAGGGTCAAGCTAACTGAAGGAAGATACTGAAATTCAGTGGCATGAAGGGTAAGAGCTCACCCCAAAAGGTAATCTTGGAAGATAATTCTGCCTTCAAACATAGAATTTTAATTGGGGACAATATATGAGAGTAAAATTAGGTTGTGATGTTAAACAGTTTAAAATTGGGTGAGAATAATGTGCATCTATTTTAGTAATTCCACTTACTTCGACAAAAATATTTAAAGCATAACTTAAATGTAGTACAAAAGGGTTTCCAGATCTAGGGCCGCTATAAGTCCTGGCATGCCTCTGATCCTCTGGATGTAGGATTTAATGATCATGGAGGGAGGTGTTGTTGCTTGAAGCCCAAGATGCTTTGTGGGGGGGCTGAGGTAGTTGCTCAACCTGAAGCAGTATTGTAGGTAGGGAAGAAGCACTCTGAATGGAGACAGTTGGTTCTTACAGACAGCTCCGGGCGCTGAACAGTGCTCGAGAGCAGCTTTTGAATGTAGCTCTGAGTGGTGTGACCGTTTGTCTCCTGAGGAAGGATGAGAGTTCAGCTATCTGTCATCTAATGGAATTCCAACAACAGGGAACTAAGAGAACACAGAGGACCATTGTGACTTGAGGCCATGTATGAGAATTTTCTCTACCACATGGGAAAAGAAGAGCATTTCCCAAGCCAGCCAGTGTCAGACATGGCAGAGAAGTTCACCAAAGTTGGAGAGGCTGTGAGGCAGCCACAACCACACCCAGAAGCAACGTCATCCCCCTTCGTAGTGTGCAAAACAGTTGACCCCACTCCCCTTTCCAAACTCTCTTCAATTGACTTCCACAAACTCTCATTCTTCTAGATTTTCTTACTTGACTGCCAACCCCACTCTTTATCATTCCAGTAAATGGAAACCCCATGTGCTTAGTTCAAAATATTTATCTCCCCTGACTCTTCTATCCTTTAATACCACATGCAATTCATAGTCAAATCCTATTAACCCAACCTTCAAAATGTTTCCAGGATCTGATCACATCTCATCACCTCCAATGCTACCACCCCAGCCTGAGCCACCATCATCTCTCACTTGTGTGATTGTAGTGGCCTCCTAACTGGGCTCTTTGCTTCCATCCTTGCCTACTTACTGTCTTCTCTCAACACAGCAGCCCCCTGTGATCAGACCAGTCATCTACACAAAACCAGCAGTGCTCTATCATCTCAGATGGTCCTGGGTGAACCAGTCGCCTATTTGGTCTTATTTCCCGTCACTCTCTCTCATTCGGCTCTAGTCACGTTAGCCACCCTGCTGTCCTCAAACATACCAAGGTTGGTTTCATTTCAGGTTCTTTGCACTTGTGGTTCCCTCTGCCTGGAATACAAGTTTCCCACCAGTCTGTACCACGCATACCCTCACCTCTTTCAGATCTCAGTTGAAATAGCGCCTTGATTGGAGTGGTTCTGCTCTGACCATCCCATCTAAAGTATCAGCCCTGCCACTGCCCCCTCCTTGAATCACCCCCCCTTGCTCTCCCCTGAATTACTTCTTTAGTGTTACATCTCTTGAGTATTTAGCATCTGAATGTATTTGTTTGTTGTCTGCCTGTCCACTAGAATATAAAATTCCACAAGGGAGGGATTTTGTTCATTTGTTTCCTCAGAGCCTGGGTCACTGCAAGAATTACTGGCCTCAACCAGTGGTTTCTTTTCTTTTTCTTTTTACAAATTGGACTTTTTATTGTTCATCATTGAAAGCCTGATTTTTAAACAGATTCTTGAACTGGTGGTTCATAGCCATCAGCTCATTCCACTTCAGCACCTGTCTCATCACCAGTAGCTTTTCCAGAACTACTGCCCTCACCATGAAGCTCCATGAGTTTTCCCAATTCAAACTTGGGCTTCTTCAGCATTTTTACTTTTCAAGCAGAGACATCATGGAGTGGGTCAATAGACTGGCAAACCTTTTCTCTGTCTTTCCCAGTGCTGTCTGGAATCAATTTATTGACCTCTTTGAAGTCACTTGTCTGCACCTCCCTCTCGGGTAGTGATTTCCATCATCTTTTCTGGACTTGGAGGACCTGTGGGTGCTGAGAAGAGACAAAGAGATGAAGGGATGGCAATAGGTGTTGGGAGGTATGTGAGAGGAGGCCCTAAAAGGGCCTCTGAGGAATAACAGTGTGATGGGTTTCATGCTGAAGATGTTTTAACCATTTAAAAAATGTATATATTTTTTAGGAAAAGCTGGAGATCCATGTCCAAGGGATCAAAGCTAGTTGAAAGCTGCCATTTTGAGTTTCAGGGAGAGCACAAACTTTGAAACGCCCACTTGAGTAGACAATCGACGGCCTCCTTCTGTCCCCTGGTGGCAGCACAGCTAAATTGCACAGGGAGATACAGGACTTGGAGAAAATAAAACGAAAATTTCAAGATAAAATTTTGTCAGTTTTAGAGTTGAGCCTCCAGGCGTAGGTGAAGGTGGTACTAGTGGATAGCACTCCCTAAAACTGTATTTCACTTATTTAAAGTTTTTATTCATGAAACTCTTAGGAGTGATCTTTAATTGTTTTTTAATTTCTGTTGACTCGCCACTGGTTTATAAAACCATACAAGTTCAAGATTATAGCTTCATACCTCAATAAATGTATATACCTGTGATTCCACATACTCTAACAAATCTCATTCACCTCAACATATGAGAAACCAAACTCTGTGACATCTTTATTGTTGCTCTGCCTGGTTCCCTAGGCTCACCTGTCATGAGTTCCAGAGATTCCAAACTCCATTATAGTTTTCACATTACACATTTCCCTCCTATTTGCATAGCAATTGCTGTGGTTCAGGAAAGTCATCCTGAAGAAACCCTGTTGTGCTCTATGTAGTGCACACGCACACACACACACACACAGTTATGTATAAGAACTAGGCAAGAATGTCATCCCAAGCATGACAAAAAGAAACAGTGAGTGTGGTTGCTGGGCTTTTTAGGGGGTATGCTGTGATTCATAATGAATTCCATTTTAGAATGAATATTTTTAAGGACTAGCACAGGCTCTCTTTAGCTATGTGTGTATCTGTCATAGTTTATATTGCATACATACAGTATATATTATAAATAAGATATTATAAATAATTACTTAGATGTATTATATATATGTATACTGTACGTGGGAGGGAAGCTTGTTGTTTCCAAGTCTTCACTGTTCTCTTGCTTCTTAAAAAATTTTTTTCAAATTACGGAACTACAACATGCTAAGATTGAAAGGGTACACATCTTTTTTAAAAAAAAGATTTATTTATTTATGCATACAAGAGCTGGGGTACGGGCCAGAGTCACAGGAGGTGAGAGGATTCACCAGACAGAGTGGGGAGCAGAACAGGCAGACTGACTGAAACACACTGCTAAGGGGCGCAGTGGGCGAGGCAGGAGAGGTCTGCTGCGCCATGTGGGTCCCCTCCCTGGCCGGCAGCAGGGATCGAACTCATGCTGCAGTGGCTGCGGTTTGCTTCATAGTGCATTGCTTAACCCACTGCGCCACCAGGGAGGCCCAGGGTACACATCTTATAACCCAATAATTATACTTCTAAATAAGATTTATTTATTTATGAACACAAGAAATGGGGTGTAGTCCAGGGATATGAGAAAGTGAGAGGATTCACCAGAGACAGAGTGGGAAACAAAACAGGCAGATTGACCAAAACACACTGCTGAGGGGAGCAGCAGGCAAGGCAGGAGGGGTCTGCTGCACCATGTGGGTCCCCTCCCTGGTCAGGGATCAAACTCGTGCTGCAGTGGTTGCAGAATACTTCATAGTGCTGAGATTCAACCCCTTGCACCACCGGGGAGGCCCCTGTACTTCTAAAAATTTTAGAGAAACATATGCACATGAATGCAAAGAGATTTATGCAAGGATATTCATAGCAGCATTGTTTGTAAGAGTGGAATATTGTAAACTACCTTAATGCCCATTAATAAGAAAAGGAATAAACTATGGTCTAGCCATTCCATATGAAATATATCAGCAAAACAAGATGGCCGTGCACATGTTGACATGGGGAAAAGCCCCCAAGTCATACTGTTGCCTAAAAGGAGTGATCTCTGCCTATACAGAGTACCATATATTATATATAATTTTCTAATAGTATTTGCATATATAAATATATGTATTTTCATATATAAATGTGAGGGGAAACCTGGAATCAAGTACATCAAAGTGACAGCAGTTATTAGCTCGCATTACCCTTGGCAGTGGGTGGTGAGGTGAGAGGCCAAAAGGAGACAAGATGGAGGTTAGAGGCTTGTTAGACTTTTGTTACAACACTTCACATAAAAATTAATTCCTGTATTGTGTGATTTAAATTGTCTTAAAAAATAACATACAATTGTCTAACTCTAACCAAATGACAAAGATAAAAGTGATATTTTCTCCATAATTTGTTTACATCTTCCCCTGCGTTGCTGAACATTTTGGCTGCTTTCTTTTTTCACCTTTGCAAACATTATTGCAAGCAAAACAAGATTTTTGATTGTTTTGATCAGTGTGATTTTTCTTTATCCCATCCTGTTATTATTTCTGTTGTGTAGATTCTAAGCACTGTGGTGAGGCAGTAGAATACTTAAAATTTTGATAGATGCCACAAATCACCCTCCAAAAAGAGCATAGTAGTACTTCATAGAACAGTAGCTTTTTGGTAACTCCCTATTTTACATTATCAAAATCTCAACAATAGCAGCTACTTCCAGATAAACTGACTCAGCCTAAGTCAAGAGTGGACTTAGCTTCCTCCTCTATGCCTGTTGACCATTGGTAGGACAACTGCAGTGTCTGACCACATTAGCCAATCAGTGAACGAGGCTAGGTGAGGTGGGAGGGGAAGGTAGGGAGTGGGAGCAGCTTAGTTCTGCAGACCCCATGAAGCAGAGACAAACTAATGACTCATGGGCCGTGTTGACCGCAGATATGTTTTCTTTAGCTTGTACAATAGCAGGTTACAACCATGTCTAAAAGAATCAGAATCTTTGCCAAGTGCTAAGGAAGCAGGGCTAAATCCCCATTCGTGTTTCCTTTCATGTGGTTTTCCATTTGAACAATCAGCATGTCATATAATATTCTTGATCTTTAATTTTTTACTCATCCCTGCCGTGTGTCAAAACGAACGGGTGAGAACAGAGTTGGGGGGGCATCATAGTGAAATATAAGTAGTATGGGTGGTTTGGTGGTGCGTGTGGCATGCTGACAACACCTGAAAGGGGAGATGTTATGCTTCTAAGGCAAAACATTGTTGTAAAACAGTGTTACCCCAATAAAATAAAACATTACAAATCTGCATTTTTGAAATGACCACTGTATAAATTGAATAGATGCTGAACATACTTAAGCAATTTTAAATAGATACCTTAATTTTTGCCTTCAAAAAAGGGGAAAAAAATTCCCTGACTTAGTTAAGCAGAGCTGCAAATGAACTGCCTGTAAGGTCCTCACCATTAATGCATCTCAGAGTGGGGCTGGTTTCCTGTGTTTTGTGACTTATAGGAAAGACTGATACCACAGCAGTGCCAAATGCCTGGCATTGATCTTGAGACCTTTGGAAACCATATTAGAAAGAGACTCTGTGAAGCAATTAGGGGCCAATTTCTCACTATGCCTGGATTGATATATCCTGCAGACCCCAGGAAGACATGAAATGATGGAGTGACAGTGTGGGGCCACAGTGAGAATTACAGTGTTTGCAACTAGACAAGATGGACTAGAATCTTCTGCGCCACTGAGGTTAATGTATATGGATGGCAGCCATTTAATCTTATAAGGATTGAATGTTTGACACGCAAAGGTCAATTTTACTGAATTACTAGTCATTGAACATACTGTGAGAGAGCAGTGAGTCTCACATTTTCACCCTGACTCCTGAGTGGGAGGCTGGGGTGCAGCAGGGCAGACTGGTAGACTTTGAGACAGAACAACCTCTCTTGCTTTTCCAGCTTCGACTTGTACCCTGGTGTCTCAGCACAGGCTGTGTTACTAGTAGGACACATCGGCCAGTTAATCTCTTGTCTCCCTCTCCCCACTCCCCTCGTAAAAAATATCTTTTTAAAAATAAGTAAATAAATAAATGATATAACAGGCAGGCAGAGCTTGGGACTTTCCCAGCTGGGTCTTGCTCTCCGCCTGTGGCTCCTGCTTGGACCCAGGCCTCAGCTGACTGGAAACTCTGAGGTAGGACAACAGGCACGTGGCCTTGTGCTGGCCAGTACGCTTTCTTTTCTTATGCTCACTCCCCCACCTCTTATTTCCTCACTCCCTGTATTTTAATAAACACTGGTTTTGCTTCTGCTTTCGGGTCATGTCCTGCTTTCTGAGGACCCACCAACTGGGTCATTTCCGGAACCCCGGGTTTGCCCTGGTTTGGAATAAACCTCTTTAGTCACAAATACAGCTCCATCTTCTGGATTATAAAACGAATTTCCCTTGGACAGATTCTAGCATTTTCAAATCTTCTCTCAACTTTGGTGTCTGCTGTAAGAAAAAACCTAGTTCCTTTGTCATAAAGTCAGAATTTTCTCCTACATTTGAAAAACTGTTATCAAGGATAGACAGGGTTTTTTTTTCACTCAATCTTTGAAAATATAATCTTCAGAATTGTAAGATTACTTTAGAAATGTGATGAACGTAGGTGGTGAAAATGCTTTCTGTGACTCATAATTAGATAACACCCAACTTGGAAAGAAGAGCAGAAAAGTACTTTTTACTAGAGAAATGTAATGAGCTGTTGCCATCATTTAGGGCAGCATACTGGTACTTTACAAACATAAAATTACAGCTTTATAAAAATCCCAGTTAGTACTTACATTTGAGTACCCTAATTTTACATACTTAAAGTCTTTAATTAAAAAGAAAAATAATAGCAACAACTCAATTGCAAGTTAACAAATAGGACAATAATCCTTGCCAAAAATAGTCATTAAATGCTAACAAATACTTACGGAATGTATTTTACACTGGCTTTTTAAAATAAGATTTGGTGTTAAAATCATAAAGTAAAAGACATGAAATAAAAGCTAGTAATTATGCTATAATGGTGAATATTGGATTTGAGTGGCTATTTTAGTGGTATTTACCCTGTGCAATACATGTCTGACCTTCATTTCTCTTCCTTATTCATGCCTCTTATTTAGAATCTCTTTAGAGTATGCACAATACCATTACTTTAACTATTCAATGATCATCCAGAAGCAAAAGTACAGCACAAGAAGATAATCTTTATTATAGTTTAACTAGGAACAGAGCAGATAGCAAGTTCACGAGGTATTTTTGATTTTTATTCTTTTAAAATGAGGCTTCAATGACAATAATCAAAAGCGAGACTTAACTGCACAGATATTTTGATCACTATTATAATCCTCAAGGGCACAAAAGCCAGCAGCGTAAAGTAACAGAAAGGTGATGACTATGAGCATTGGTGATGTGATGAAAATGGAGATCACTGCATTAAACTCTATTCTGTGCTCCTTCAGACTGTTCTCAAATGCTGAGCAATTACTGTTACTCAGCAAAATATCAAACATGCATAGTATTCCTACCAGAATACTCAATGTCAATGCCAATCTTTTCCCGTAAACCTCGAAGATTCATGGTTCCACTCTCTAAATGTATCAGTATTAGTGGTAAGATGCAAGTTTGACTTTGCTTTCAAGGTTACAGAGCAGATTGACTTCGCATTTGGTGCCCAGCTGTGTACCCTCATTTTTCATCTTTTATTTTCTTAATAAATTTATATTTCATTAGCCCTGAGATAGTCAATAACCTGCTTGTGATTGTACACTTTTCATTTATAATTACTCCACTCAATTTGAACCCCATATAAGTATTTAAAATTATTTGCAGGCAGTTGTAACTAAAGCAATGACAAAATTATACGTGTATAGTTAGGCTGCTAAGAAGGCCTTTAACTAAGAGTTGCATATTTTTATGTATTTTCTACTTGCTAGGAGCAGTTCTTAAAATTACATCTATAATTCTCTGTCAGTAATAAGTGCTTTTCCTTTTGCTCATTTCTACTTGCTTCTCCTCTAAAAAGCAACTTTTTTTTTCTTCCCACAACGTAAATGTTAGTTATCCAACTGAACAGGTGCCAAAAAAAAAGCTTAGACTCTGAACAGTAGATTGATAACTATGATAATGCCTTGCAGAGAAAGATGCTCATAAGAGGAACTGAATACTTGTTCCTTCTACATGGAATGAGTGAATTGTAAGGTTGCTGTTAAGAGTTCTGTGTTTACATCATGTTATAACTAATTTTGTTGAACTAGGGAATCCAGGTTACCAGATTTAACTCCCCCTCATATGTAAATTTAAGAACTTGAAATTTGAAAAATGGATTGAATAATTCTTAGGAAAATAAACAAGTTAATAAAAATCACTACTATAGTATTAGTTGATAAAAAAAACAAACCTGAATTACTTTCCAGTAAATCATAAGTCCAACCAAATGAGGAGAAAAAAGAAACTAAGAAGTGTTAGCTAATACAATTTTCTCCATATTTCTCCTTGCAGTTTTTGTTCACATGTTTATTTTTATTAATGTCCCTAGCTGAAAGAGAATTTTATTATCTGGAGGGATTTCCCCATCTCCTTAGGTATATATGGTTAGCGAAAAGCTGGTGTAAATATGAGACTGTATTTTCAGATCATGCCATATTTCTGTATTTTTTTTTTTGCTAACACTAAATGTCTCCTGCTTAAGTGACACTGTATAGAATATGAAATAATCTGCCAATTTACTGAGATCACTTGCTAATAATGATCAATTTTTGTTGATAGCTTTGAAACATTCAGCACACCTGTCATCTAACATATTAATAAGGAACTATTACTCTTTTCAGAAAGGATCACTAATAAACTCTTCAGACCAAACATTTTTACTGAATCACAGAACAATAGCGATGGCGAACACATTGACGATACAGTTCATGGTTCGGTTCTCCCATCTTACAGTACAGGTTCCTGAAAACACAAAAAAGGACTTTGAAATACCAGTAAAACAGCAAAATTATCAGGGGAAACAGATGTATTTTTCATAAGTTTTTAAGATCCTATTTCCTGCAATCTGTCAAATCTTTACATTTCACATTTGTCTTAAGGCATATGTCTTACTAGGTAGAAAACAAGTCTGCTGATAAAGTCTTTCCAGAACTTAATTGAAGATAAAGAAGCATTGATAATGGGTGTCCTGTTTGACTTTTCTAGAAGTCGATTTTTGTTTGCATCAGCTTAAAGTCTCTTACCATCAGAGGTGGTGTCCCAGAAACAGGAGCTGGCCGTGTGGAAGCCATACGCACTCCTCTGGGCCACAGCACAGGTCACTGAAAGCAAAGTCACCAGTGAGAACACTTACAAAAGGAAAAAGCTCAGATCTAAGTGTGTGAGTTCTGCGGTCCAAAATTTGTTAAATGCCAGAAAACATAGCATAAGGCAAACAGACTGAAGAAAATAACATTCTCCATAGCCATAATTTTGTTTATCTACCACCAGCATTCCGACCCCATTGTATCAGGCTGTCTGTTGCCCAGACCCGTAACCACTGGTGACTGTACTGCAGGAAAATTCTGGATCAAGTTATATGCCTTGTCACAGGGGCGTCATCAGATGCAGAAATAAAGAAAATATTCCACTTTATGATTTTGGCATAGCACTCCACAATGCTACATGTAATGAAGCATAAACATGGGGCATGTAAAGAAGACTGGGCCAAATGTTTTGGTGGAGAAAGATAACTGATCTAAATGTAAAAGACGATGCTACCGAGGACGGATAAGTGGCTGGCAAGAGCTCAAACTGCTTCTGTATAGAGTGAAAGAGCTCCACCCTTTAGTTATTATCATTTATTACCTTTGGGTAAGTAAGTCAGAAATCCCTTATACTCAATTAGTGCCCAACTTTAGTGTCTATCATTTATTTACATTTTCTAAATTCATAGAACAAGCACAAGGACCCAAGAAAGTAAAACCTATGAGGAAGAACATTGGCACTTACCAATGTATTTATAAGCTTTCCCCAACTTAACCAAATGCGCTAAGGATTGCTCCACTATGCTTGCAGTCCATTGGTTAATGTTGTTCTGATTGTAATCTTCGCCACCCAAGACACCATCTATACACTAAAAGAGCAGAAGGCAGTGAAACAAATTATTACACACAAGTTGCAGCAAAAAATGTGTTCAAAATATAAAATAAATTTATAACCCAATAAAGCATCTTAGAAAATACCCATCTGATATTTATTACTCACTGTTTCAAATTAAGAATTTTCAAAGCATTTCCTCATGCATTATCTCACTCTATAAGATACTATAAGTCACGTAAAGATAAGTACAAAGTGGTTTCTGCTGTAAAGAACTAAATCTAGCAGGGATATTAGTAAAAGACTGCATAACACAAGGAAGGCTAATTAAGGTGGTAAGTTATATCACAAAAGGATTATGAAGTAGAGGTAGAGATTTAAACATGGTGACAAAAATTGGTTTAAAAATAGCCTTGAAGGGCCTCCCTGGTGGTGCAGTGGATTAAGCAACGCACTATGAAGCAAACCGCAGCCACTGCAGCACGAGTTCGATCCCTGCTGCCCGCCAGGCGGGAGACCCACATGGCGTAGCGGACCTCTCCTGCTGTGCCCGCTGCTCCCCTCAGCAGTGTACTTCCATTGATCTGCCTGTTCTACTCCCCGCTCTCTGTGGTGAATCCTCTCACCACCCCCACACCTCTGGCCTGTACTCCAGTGCTTGTATACATAAATAAATTAAAAAAAATAGCCTTGAAGCAGCTAGGGTTTGAACTAGAAACAAAGGATGAGACCAATTTTAAAAAGTAATGTATAATAATTATAATTCATATTCATATTATGCAATTGCTTGGCTATAAAACAACTAGCACTCCTGCCACAAAGTCAATCAACAAACACTACTTTTTAGGTGCTCTAGACAGAAAGAGTTCAATAATTTTCCACAGTGCTTACTTGTATTCACTCTGAAACCTGATTGAGAACAATGGTTTAGTAGCACAATCTTAGTGTTTTTAAAAATTATTTTTTATTGAGGTAACATTGGTTTACATTGTTGATTGATTTCTAGATGTTTATAATCTTCCCCTTCAGGTACTACACCACACCCACCACCAGGGCACCCATAGTCTTCCACTATAGTCTCTTGTGTTTCCTCCCCACATTGTTCTCGATCCCTTCCATCCACCACCCTAGTTGCTTTTTCTATAGTCAACCTGCTAAGATTGTGTTTTCCTTTGAAGAATAACAAAAACACTAATTCAAAGGGAAACACAAGCTTAGGTTTTCAGGTAATCTGCCACCTACTTTACTGTGTGACATTTTGCAAGTGATTTCATCTCTTAAATTTCCTATTTTCCTAATCCTTAAAGTACAGACAGACAGACAGACAGACAGACAGACAGACAGACAGACAGACAGACAGACAGACAGACAGACAGACAGACAGACAGATAGATAGATAGATAGATAGATAGATAGATAGATAGATAGATAGATAGATAGATAGAGGATCACAGCCCCATCAGCTTGTTGTGAAGACAGGGTGAGATAATGAATGCCAAGTGTTCGAACACAGTAACTGCCACAGAGTAAGCACAAAAGACATCTTAGATACTGTTATTGCATTATTATCATTATCATGCTAGTGTTTTCTTTTTTCCAGTTTTATTGCCACAGAGTTGACATAGAACATTGCATTAAGTCTCAGGTGTACAACACAATGATTTGATACATTTACATGTTATGAGATGACTAACACAATAGCAGTTAACACACATCCCTCTCCTCACAGTTATCTTCCGTGGTGGGTGCAAGTGTGTGCATGTGTGTGTGTCTGTGTGTATGTTGAGAACATTTAAGATCCACTCTTGGCAACTTACAAGTATACAATATAATATTATTAACTGTAGTCACTTAGAGCCCCGGAATTTATTCACCTCCCTGCACATTAGAGTCCCAGAATTTATCTTATAACTGGAATTCTGCACCCTTTGATGACATCTCCCCATTCCTTCACCCCCAGCCACCAGCAGCCACCACTCTGTTCTCTGATTCCATGAGTTTGGCTTTTATAGATTCCACCTATAAGTGGTATCATATGGTATTTATCTTTTCCCAACTTATTTTGCTGCAATTATTTTATGTCTAAGTTATAGAGCCTGGACAATAAAGTGCTCATTCATTTACAATCCAGCTCAATAAAACAGACACACACATGCACACACACACACACAGAAAATGCAACTTTCATTTACTACAATTAGACTCACGATTCATAAAGGCAGTAATTAGTATGGAATCTTAATACATATAGTATAAAATCTTCACTAACAATAAACTGTAAACAGAAAATTTAGAAATGCTGAAGTGGCTCACATTATTCTCCTAGAATGTTCAGTGACATGACAGAGTTGGGGGAGGGGCAGTGGGCTAAGCATCAAGGGAACAGGTTTGTAATTCTAGATTTTCCATTCCCAAACTGATAACTGTGGCACAGACCTCTTCCTTTTTATGCTGCCTAACTTTACTAGGAAACTTATTTTTTTCTTGTCTATAGGACCACTTCACGTTTTCTTCTAAACAAAAGAAAACATGGGTGCTGTGGATCCTGCTATAAATAGCCCTGCTGATGACTATTAATTAACATTTAGCCTTCTTAATTACCTTTAACCAGGAGGTCCACTAGATAACAAGGTTCTTAACCTACTCTGTATTCCCAGAGCTAAATTCAGGAGCCGGGCATGTAGCAGGCATTCAATAAATGTTTGTTCTCCAAGTAATATTGGCTTTAATATATTCTCTGGGCACCCTTAATCCAATATATTTTAGACTAAGTTCCAAGTTAATTTCATTTTTCTTTGAGAATTTGTTTGGGCACAAAGTCTATTACTGACAGTAATTAGAAAATATGCTTATCAACTGATAACTGGCTCTGAGACTGCAGCAAGGAAAATATGGCAGCTGAGGGGCTCAGAGTAAAAAATCTAAGGGAAGAAAATAAAGAGATAAACAAGAGATTAAAAAAACCAAACACCTGCTAGAATTGTTGATCATCCAGGAAGTACTAAAACGTATGCCTCTCAATCACATAGTTTTATAACCCATGTTGCCTCAATAAATAAATAAAATAGTGCTCCCCCCCCACCCCGCAAGCCTTTATAATGCCTCAAAGACAGAAGACAGGTGGCTCATGGGAACACAGAAAGGTGGGAAAGGATAGCCGTGTAGCTGAAAGCCACTTCTAGCAAACCTGAGATATTTTTGTCTAATGTTTCATATAAAATATTTAAGTGAAGCTTGCTTTTACTCATAATGCTAATTATGGAAATAAACAAGTTTGGTTTTAGTACTGTTTTCAGTTCAATTGTTTGTATTACTTAACTCCCTCTTGTCCTACCTGTTATTATTGCTCCCTATGGACTTGGGGTTACCTGGCAGGTGGGAGATAATCGTGCTCATTTAGGAGAGTGCCTCTCACAACCTGGGCTTTGGGGTTCCCTTTTCACCTCACCCAATGGCCCAATGAAAGGCACTAGTCCAACTGAGTGTTTCTCTCCGCTAAAGCAAGCTTTTCCTCTTTCAAGGTCTGAACTGAACAGGTGAGGAGTTAGCAAAGCAAGCTCCACTCTTGAGCCCAGTCTTTACCAAAAATAGAGGTGATATTTTGGTCATTTCCAGGGACTCTTGCCTTTTTATTTGCTTCAGGACTTGGGTAAAGAAGAGGTACTATTTAAAAGGTTCCTCAAATACTCCACCAACTTTTCTTGATGTCCCATTGACTAAGAAGTGTCTTTTTTTGACTTAATACTTTCAAAAATGAGGTGATCCTGCCTGCCTTTCCCATGACCTCCACCCATTCCTCCACCACCCAACGACCCTCATTTGTGCTTTTGCACCTTCAAGGTATCAGAAGCATTTGCATTCTGATCCCGGGCTATGCAGTTTCAATGCCTGATTTTGAACTGTCATAATACAGCAAGATCTTCAGGTACCCATCCAGCCCTCTCAGACCCCAACCTGGTTTCAGTTGTATAGGGACAGTCTTGGGTGAGTTCTGGGTAAACTTAGGCCCTGAACCTATAGGCAGGGTGGACTTAAGAGGTGCTCAATGCCCAGAGGATAAGCCAATCAGGCCGAGACCAAAGGCAGGTAGGCCTGCTAGGGCACAGGCCCAACAGCCAGTGTCAGTACAAGCCTGCCTTTTGGGCCAGCTCACTTTTTTACCCTAGAATTTGGCACAATTAAAAATGACTCAATACAATTAAAGGTGTTCCTAAATGCCTTACCCACAGCGAAGTTTGTATGTGATACCACTAGATGAAGTTTCTCTGCCGGAACTGAATCCCAAAGAGAACTTCTCTACTTGCCTCATACGAGAGTCACATTGTTTCCAATAATTTTCTTAAGGTTTTTATTTACCATAGATTAGTGCCTAAAAGATGCTAATTACCACTTTTCTAGTCACTTGGGGCTAAAATAGAGTATACAATGACCAAACCTTCTAGGGTCTTTTATTTGACATAACATATAATTTACCTACATAAAAGTATGTGTATATGTAGTGTGTATATATATATCTATACATATATTTTCAGCATGAACACTTACAATACTATTTGGCCTACAGGAATAAAATTCTTTTGCTCACAAGATAGGGCACCAATTTTAGACAACAGCAAACCAGTTTTCTAGAGTAATACTTAAGCAACACTTACAGAGTAAGCCTCAAGAAGGCTGATCGCATACAACAAAACATAAAAGCAACCCTATAAAGAGTCAGGGAATATTTAAAACTTTGTTTTAATAATAACCTCTCTAACTTTGTACTGAAAATCAAAACACAGCTTTTTAAAATTTCTATCAATGTAGGATGCTTCAAGATGAACAAGAAGTCTAACTCACCTCTTTAACAATATTGTGGGCTTCATCAGCATTAAAGCCAACCTAAAGGGAAAGACAAAAAGGTAAAGTTGCTTTCAACACAACCTTCCCTTGATTTGCAGCAGGGATGACGGTCTAGACCTGAGTCAGTAGCAAGAGCTCACAGTGATAAGGGACATCAGGTGTTCTCAGGTTGCTAAGGCAATCTTGAACACTTAAAATTGCAGGGTGCTATCTCCACCTACCTAGCTGGGGATTTTGATTCATTTGGCTTGATGCAGGGCCTGGGCAAATACACTCTTTTTAAAAAGTGCTTTACTGGTGACCTGAAAGGATGTCCTAGATTGAGAATTACTGTCTTGTAAAGGTGAGAAAAATAGCAGGAGTGGGATATAAAAAGTACATAGGAACTGGCTGCAGCTAAGTGAGAATGAAGTGATTCATGAGAAAAGAATGCTGAATAGGTTTTCAAATCTTGTTTATAATTTATGTTGGGCAAGAATGGATTTCCTGAATTAAAAATTATGAAAAGGCTTGGTTTTTCAAAGTGAAGGTCCCTTTAATACTAGATAATAGGTCTGGCAACTTTGGACTGGCTTGTTAGAACTCTGAGTTAAAAAGCAACTGTTAATGACTTCTAAGAGTCCTGGAGTAGATAACTAGATAACATTGAAATCTAGCCCATGGGCCTCCCCTGGTGGCGCAGTGGGTTAAGCAACGCACCACGAGTTCGATCCCTGCTGCCCGCCAGGGGGGGGACCCACATGGTGCAGCAGACCTCTCCTGCTGTGCCCGCTGCTCCTCTCAGCAGTGTGCTTCTGTTGATCTGCCTGTTCTGCTCCCCGCTCTCTGTGGTGAATCCTCTCACCCCCCCACACCTCTGGCCTGTGCCCCAGTGCTTGTATGCATGAATGAATAAATCTTAAAAAAAAAAAAAAAGAAATCTAGCCCAAAAGGCTTGAAGCAGTATGTGATTGGTTTCCATGGGGACGTTTGGGGGGGGAGGGGCTTTATGACATCAGCAATTTTATAAATCTAATTTAAAATCAGTTGACAAAACAAGAACATTCTGCAAACTAGTATCGTCTTGAGTATAGATTTAAAATATTTTCAACTCATTTAACTACACCACAGAATTTCCCAACTAACAAAGGCATAAGACCAGTCTAAATAATTAGAAATATTATGGAAAAAGGTCTCACACTTTGACCTTATTAAAATGATCATTTTGCCTTAAAGTGGGGTCCTTATCTATTTCACTTCAAAAGTAGCCTACAAAGGACATGATGTCCATTTGGAAGGTCACCAAATAATCAAGAAGTACTGGGTGGCCCCAGGATCACACATAACCTTAACCTTTTTTCAAACAGGCCTAGTTAGGGAAGTACTGCAGGGCAGAAGCCTGGCAAAAGTAAAGAGATTGGCAGTGGGGTGTTGGGGGTGGGGCTGAAGGTAGTCAGCCACAGACTTGCTTGTGCCTCAAATCTCTATTTCCAAAACGAGAATACTTTACCACTAACCTGTATGTTTGCCACTTGCCACACAAATCTAAGTAATTTAACGGCAGTTTCAGCTTCTGTAGAAGCTCACATACTAAAGACGAGGGATCAGAAGCCTCTACCCGAAATTCCCTGCATCATGCACCTGTGGTTACCACGGGCCAAAAAACACCTTTGAGCACTCTGTCCTTGCAGGCCTGTCATGGGGTGTGCTGCCACTCAACAGACCTCAACCTCCTTAGTGGTTCGAGTGAAGGATAGTTGTCCTGGTGTAGTGGGAGGCCCTAGGTTCAAAGGGAGGCTCTGTGATGCCTGGCTGTTCTAACTTTGGGCAGGTCACTCAGCCGCCATGAAAGTCACATCAGTAACAGGAAGATAACAACTGACATCAGCAGGTCCTGGGGAGGTTTCAGGAAGCAAGCGCTCAACAGCCCTAAAGCACCTCCTTCCAGCCCACCCAGTAGAGGGTGCCCAGGAGTCGAAGGGCTCGACCACCTGGGCCTGGCTCGCAGGGCCGCGGCTCCGGCTTTGGGGACGCTAAGGGGCGGGGGAAGCACCCGGGAAGACCGGTTTTCAAGGCCCGCCCTGCAGACGGGCGGCGCCCGCCACCCCATGCCCACCTCTCGCCCCCCAAGTCAGGCCATCGACACCCCCGGCCTCCACTCCACTGCCGGCCCCAAGCGTTCCCGGCCGCCCCAGCCACCCCGATTCTCAGTCCAACACTCTAAGGGCCTCAGGGTGGGGCGATCGGGCCGGGCGGGGCGGGGCAGATCTCCGACCCGGGGCAGAGGCCCCGGGCTGGAGGCCACTGTACCCCAACTCTCTTGGCTGCCCGCCCCGGAGACCACCCGCCGAGACCCCGCGCCGAGCCGGGCGGGGCGGGGGTCGCCGGCAGGCTGAGGGGCGGTACCTCGTCGCAGTGGCGGTGGTACTCCTCCATGGTGGCGCTGACTTTCCTGGGGGGGCGGAGCGACGGGCGGGTCCAGTTCGCGCTCGCGTAATGTCCTCGGTCCTGGCTCCCCGCGTTTCTGTCCCGGGGCGTTCCACACGCAGACCCCGCCTTGGTGACGCAGGGGCACCGCCTTCCTGGTAGCTCTGGCAACTGGAGGCGCGCCCCGCTACCTTGGACTTTGAGGGAGACCAAGGACAGGTGTTAAAGAGCCAGTGTGAATTGGATGGGGTGACCTAGTGGCAGTGAGTCCAGAGCGTGTTGTTGATTGGGGGCCCGTAGTTGTGATTGTCGGCACAGATTCGTTCATTATCCAGCAAATCAGTGTAGTTCATGCAAGCCACTCCCACTCCTCTTACTGGCTGTGCTACTTGCAAAAAGTTCATCTACAGCCTCAGTTTGCTCATATAAAAACTTAAAATGATACCTATTTCACGGTTGTTTGTAAGGATCCTGTGACTGCTGCATGCACAACTTCTAAAGTGCAGGCTCCTGGGGCCTCCCTAGTGGTGCAAGGGGTTAAGCACCACCCTGTGAAGCATCCCCAGCCCGCCAGACAGTAGACTCACTTAGCACAGCAGACCTCTCCTGTCTCGCCAGCTGCTCCCCTCCGCAGTGTATTTCAGTCTGTTTGCCTGTCCTGCTCCCCACCCTGTCTCTGGTGAATCTTGTCACCCGCCAACCTCTGGCCTGTACCCCAGCTCTTGTGTGCATAAATAAATAAATCTTAAAAAAAAAAAGTACATGCTCTGACATCTCTCCTCCTTGACTAGGAGAAAGAAATACTGATTTATAGGACAGAAAGTAGATGTATTCTAAATTAAATTACAAATCTTAGCAGGAGAATGAAGATTACAGTTATTTAAAAATGACAAAGTTCCAGCTGATCCCAAGGATTTCCTCACTTAAACCCATAACAACTCAGCGGATTTGGTTCTGTTTTCATCCCATTTTTCAAGATGCGACTCAGGTACAGAAAGTTTAAATATTTGCCCAAGGTCTTATTTCCAGTAAGTAGTAGAAAAATTTTAACTCAAGTAGCTGAGAGCAGCACCCAAACTCTTAATCTCTGTATTCAGTTCTATTGTTGCTATAATAAATCACCATACATTTAGTGGCTTAAAATAGCCAAAGTTATTGTGCTATATTACAGTGCTGGAGGCCAGAAGTAGTAAAATGGGTGTGCAGCACTATATTCCTTTTAGGAACACTAGGAGAGAATCCATTTCCTAGACTTTTGCAGTTTCTAGAAGCTGCCTGCATTCCTAGGCTCACCATCTCCATCCTCAGAGTCAGCAGTTTTGCATTCTCCTCTCTGACCTCTGCTTCCATCTTCACATCTTTTCCTGTCCCCATCTCAAAAGCCTTAATCCTATCTGCAAAGTGCCTGTTGCCACATAATGTAACATATCCGTCCGCAGCTTCCAAGGACATTTCTTGGGCATGGCATTATTCAACTGACCACAACCTCTACTCTATTTTGCTCCCTAATATCAAATTGGGGGGGGGTCTGCTAGTCTGCTATTTTAGCTCTTTATTTTATAAGTAAAACTGGAGTGTAAAGGGGTGAAGTGGCTTGAACAAGAGTTTGTAAGTATTAACGGAATCCCTGGGCTCCTGACTTTCAGACCCCTCTATTCTGCTTTCATTTTATGGGCTTCGATAGAACCAAACTGGCCTGTTTACCTGATAATGTGAAGTTTGTTACTAATTCTCCTACATTGCAGGTCATCAAGTTGATTGCAGAAATCCTACAATTATACAATTCATAGAGAAATTCGTATTTCTCCCCTCCAGGATATTTTTTTATTATCCCATGAGCAATTCCAACATTATATAAGGAGGCTTAGCAGTGCCCTTGTGAAAACCAACCTTACTTTCTTAAAGAATTGTTTCTGTGTCTGTATAGGTCAAAATCAGGTTTTTACTGTGTGAGAACTCATGATAAATATAAAATGAGGTAAAGAATTATTGTTCCCATTGACACAGGAAGGGTCCCAGGACAAGAACAGAACTGGACTCAAAGACACAATTTGACTGTTTCCACTGGCTGGTAAACAAGAGGTTAAAAACCTGATGAATCTAGGCTGGACACCTGCTGCCATAAATTTCCTTGGCTTATTGTGGTTTTTTGTTACCATTTCTGAGGTAACTTTTTACAGCTATGGAGTTGGCTGCTAGGGGAAGAAAAAGGAGTTGTAAACCCAGAAGAAAGGTCACAGGCATTGAACCAGACTAGTTCAGACTGGAGCTGTGGGCACACAGCCTCCATAAGATGCTCCCCAGAAATGGTCAGTAGCCCTGCATGACGCCGGTGCTCAGCTGATGGTGCTCAAAACTGACAAGAAATAGACTTTACCAAGTCCACTCCTTGTTCTTTCAACCAGTGGACTTTAATTCCTTTGTTCTCAAAACCCAGTTCTAAAACCTAAATAGGCCCTAGCCCTGGCACTTCAAGGAGTCTCTCTCATGCCTATTGAGGTCTCCCCAGAGTTCTCGTTCCTTGCTCTTTTGATAATCCATAAACGTTGACTCCATGCCTGCTGTTGCCAGTGTCTGTGGAGTCCTCACTTCAACATTTTTAAAACCATACACTCTTTTAATTGTTAAATCATAAAGAGGTATAAAAATAAAAAGCAAAAGTTACAGGGTGAGACAACATACCTACTAGGAGCAGCAGCGGACGTGAAAATGGGACTCCACACAGGGCAATATGAATTAATGACCATGGGAAGGACAAAGGGTGGGGAGTACTGTGAGCATGTGCTGAAGGTGCCGGGTAGAGGATCTGGTGGAAATTTTGATTTTAGGCAAGCGCCTAGGGAAAGAAATAGTACAAGACTTCTAAACCCCTTTAGTGCTTAAAAGTAATTCTCGCCATTGGAGCTCTATCATCCTCTCCGTCCTCTTTTTCCTCATTCTCAATCAACTCCAGCTCCTTGTTTTCAATGTTCCTTTTCAGTTGTTTTTTCTCCCCCCCGCCCCCCAGGCTTTCCAGTGGAGAATTCACTCAATGCTAAAGAGATTTTAGGTACCAAGGACTACAAGTTCCATCATGCCTCCCTGAAGGGGGGATTGCTGGGAACAAAGGGTGGAGTTAAGCAGCAGTGCTCAGGTATATAATCAAACGCTGGGCCTGCACACTCCTGACATTGCCTGCCTTCAGCACACCGGGTTCCGTCTCAAACAAACAGAGTTAAAGGTAGGACACATTGACCAAGTAATCTCTCTTCTCTCTGTTCTCCCCTCTTATTTTCCTTGTAAGTAAGTGTAGGGTCAGTGGAAAATGATCAGGCTTTTCCGCCCTCCCGCCATTGGTGTCGATGATGGACACCTGTGGTCCTGCATGCGTGCCTGATGGCAGGCACCTCAAGTAGGGTGTGGGCATGCGCAAGTGGGCACACCTGGGCTGAGACACGGGGCGTGTAAGGACGGTGTCACTAGGACACCAGCAGAAAAAAAAGAGCTGAAGAGAGCAGAGAAAGCAGAGTCCAGAGAGAGTGCGATCTGCCGGGCGCTAGGAGGCCTGCCAGCCTCCTGCCCACCCCCTCATCCCCCTGCATGCTGTGTACCTGGTCGCTTCTGATGCAGAAAGGTCAATAAAACTCTGAAAAGGCCACCGAGGACTCCAGGACTCTTCCTTGACCTGTCTGCCGGAATCATTGAGAACCTGCTCCATGCCTTGCTGGCGCCACAGTAAGCCTTTTATTAACCTTTCCTGGGGTGCCTGCCCTTGACCCTCCTCCTGCGTTTTTAAGCACGGGTGAGGACCCACATCCAGGCTAGCTCAATTCCCTTTGGGGTAGCCCATAACACAAGGAGAAGCTGAGTACTGCTTGAGAGGGGTGACTACTTCACAAACCATCTCCTCTGAATCTCTTCGCACTCTTGTCAATCTTCACCAGGTGGTCTCAGGAGCTCTTTCTGGGTTTGAGTGCCCAGCCCCTTCCGCCCACCCCTCTGATTCCCAGCAGGTAGAGCAGTGGACAATGGCTGGTTTGCTCCCGCTTGCTTTTTGTGTTGTTGGAAGTCAGAAAACTGGCTGAGGAGACCTGGGTTTTCTCCCTTGTCTGATGACAAGATCATCTCTGCATAATAAATAACCTCAGAATTTAGCAGTACATTTATCTTGTTGGATTATGCATATGGATTCCATTGGCCAGAAATCTGGATGAGGCACAGCAGAAGAATCTCTCCATGATGTCTGGGGCCTAGCTGGGAATACTCTGGGACAGAAGGTAAATGGATGGTGGGGACTGGAAGCATCTGAAGACTTGTTCATACTCATGTCTGGTGCCTCGGTTGGCCAAGATCAAAAATTAAGACAGCCAACTGGGGTACCAGCACATAGTCCTTCCAAGTGTTTGACTTCCTAACATCGTGGCAGTGTTAAGGTAGAGAGACATTTTACATAGCAGCTCAAGATTCCAAGTTCCATTGAAGAAGTCAGAGCTACATTGTCTTTTTTTTTTTTAAAGATTTATTTATTTATACATACTAGAGCTGGGGTACAGGCCAGAGTCATGGGAGGTGAGAGGATTCACCAGACAGAGCGGGGAGCAGAACAGGCAGATCAACGGAAGCACACTGCCGAGGGCAGCAGCGGGGCGAGGCAGGAGAGGTCTGCTACGCCATGTGGGTCCCCTCCCTGGCCGGAGGCAGGGATCGAACTTGTGCTGGAGTGGTTGCGGTTTGCTTCATAGTGCGTTGCTTAACCCACTGCGCCACCTGGGAGGCCCTACTTTGTCTTTTAGCCTCACAAGTCACACAGCACCACTTTCACCATACTTTAATAATTGAAACTTAATAGCTCACTCAGACTCTAGGGGAGGGGACATAATATTTCCATAACACAAGTGTCAGATTATTTTAGAACGATGTTTTAAAACCATTACAACTTTATTCGTTACTATCCTGGTTTCAAACAACAGAAGACAAAGGTAGGCTGGGCTGAAATAATTAGGAAATGTTTTCTAGAATAACCAAAAATACAGAGGCATCGATGTTCCAGGTTGGTTCAACTGCTTAACAATTTTTCAGTGCTTTACACGCTATCTTTGGAATATCAGCAATATTTAATCTCATGGCCACATACGGCTATAGCAGATCTGGTATTGCAAGGAATGAAGGCATCACATCCAATGAAGGAGATGGACAGTGTCTTGAGTGGATTGATTTTTTTAGGAAGAAACATTTTTCAAGTCTCCAGGAGTCTGCTCCCCAGGTCCCTTTGGTCAAGATTGGACTATATGATTCCTCCCTTGGTAAACTCATGGGAAAACATGTTTGAGTGAATTTTGTTAGAAAGGAGGGGAATGGATGTGAAATTATTATTGGTAGATCACCCTTTCCAACTTTTTTCATATCATGGTTCATATATAAAACATGATAATATTTACATGGTTCATTGAGGTGAACTAGATGGACATTGGAGACTTCTTTATGGGATTTGGTTTTAAAATATTTACATTACATAATTGTTGTAGAGAAAAAATAAAAAAAGTTAGAACATGAATTTGTAAAAACTTCTAAGTTAAGTCTTTAAAGTGTTTTAATGAGATCCTTAATCTTGTTTTCAGGGACATACCATTTTATATGTGGACTTAAAGTATCTACAAGCAATTCATGTTTGAGAGTTTTTAATAATTTTCTTCCTCTGAATATTGCTGAGAAGTGTTCTACGTGGAATTTAGACTCATTTTACAAACCATTCAAATTAAATTTAAGGTTTCTTTAATGATAGGTCCAGTAATTAGGATCAAACTTTACACTGACAATTAGGAAAGTGATACAAAATATAATAAGCTTGCTCAAAGGAATTGGAGTTTTTACATACAATGTAGGAAAGAATCATGTATCTAAA
Organism: Galemys pyrenaicus; assembly: GCA_019455555.1. Taxonomy (NCBI): domain Eukaryota; kingdom Metazoa; phylum Chordata; class Mammalia; order Eulipotyphla; family Talpidae; genus Galemys; species Galemys pyrenaicus. Next base: position 7,521,936 of record JAGFMF010012069.1, on the reverse strand, counting down.
ACCTGGAAGAGTAACATATATGCAATAAATTTTCACCTGGGGGGATAGAAATGAAAGCCTTTTGTTTACTGGGGGATCCACATGGAATAGTTCAGGAACTTGATAAAATCTATAACTTTCACTCATCATTCATTCTCTTGACCAGCTATAGAGGAAGGAACTACTATGGTTATTTTATGTTACTTGATCATCTTCCACTTTTAACTCTACTATCTTGAATGGGACACCCATCCTGGCTCATGTTTGGTTTTAGTGATTGTGTGACCTATAGAAAAGGGTCAGACAAGATGGGAGGAAGAGAGCAAAATCAAAGTCAAGATGAAAGCTGCCATTGTTAACCTCCCCACGGGTCTCTCACCCACATCTGTTCCAACCAGTCCAAGACCAAAAAGCAAGCGCAGTTTCTTCACATGTCCCTCTGCTCCACGTGCCTCCTCCAGGTCTCCTTGCTGCTCTCCATCCTGCTTCCTCCCTTCTCCAACCTCCTCTCCAGCTTCCTCTCCTCCATGCTCAGCTCCACTCTCCTTTGGGTGGGGCAGGGATCCTGGAACTTCCCCTTTTCCTGGGGACCACCCTGTTATATTTTGATATCTTCAAAATAACAATGGAAAAATCTGTGAACCTAGGATGTATACTCAGCAAAAAATAAATAAATAAAAATAAAAATAAAAATTTTGGCAAATAACTCAGAAAATTAGTAACCAGCAGAAACATACTTCAAAAAAATACAAAAATCTATCTTTTTTTAAAAAAGATTGATTTAATTATATCTGACATCATTTGTACTCCCCAGGGAATTCCCACCACCTGTGCACCATCACCTCAGTCCCTTGTGCTCTTTCTGCCCTCTTGCCTGTCTCTTCCCTCCCCTCCCCTCCCTTTGGTTTGTCTTTGTTCTTGCTGTGTTGCAAAAATCTATGTTTTTTGACAAAAGGCAGATAGCCCTAGGTAGAAATTTGGGGACTATAGAAAGAAATGAAGAGTAATTACAGGA
>JAGFMF010012069.1:7505232-7520220 GCA_019455555.1 Galemys pyrenaicus | reverse complement strand
CCCCGCTCTCTGTGGTGAATCCTCTCACCCCCCTACACCTCTGGCCTGTACCCCAGTGCTTGTATGCATAAATAAATAAATCTTTTAAAAAAAAATAAATAAAAGACCAGGGAACAAAACAAAATCTGTAGCAGACATCTCAATAAAAAGGGGAGGTACCGTGCTCCTTTACCTAATGAGGTAAAGCTATAAAACACGAAGAGCAGGTGTGCCTGAGACACACAGAAGAGACTCGAGGTAGGGAAGGGCTTGCTTGCTTCTTGGCTTTGGACTTGTACCTGAGACTGGTGTGACTTGAAGGAGACACATGGTGGAGAAATAAGAGACCCCTGGAAGAGACACATGGGTGAGAGACATGTGGGGAGGCTGACAATGGCAGCCATTACCTTGATTTGTACTTTGATTTTGGATATTACTACTACTGTTTTTATAAAGTTGATCATTAAGCTTATCTACAAATTTACTCCTGTAATTACTCTTCATTTCTTTCTATAGTCCCCAAATTTCTACCTAGGGCTATCTGCCTTTTGTCAAAAAACATAGATTTTTGCAACACAGCAAGACTTGCAAGGCCCCTCTGGCCCCTTTCCTGTGGTTCCCCGCCAGAAGGTGCCTTAGATTTGTAGTAAACTTTTGGGCTTCCAGCAGCCCTGCTTTGGGCCAGCCCTGCTTTGCTGGGCATTTACCTTGAGGGGATGGGTAACTTTGGGTGTTTTGTTGGAAGCTATATTCTTTCTATCCTCTCTATGGCACACTAATTCTATAAAAGTGCTTTTTTTTGAAAGTCTTTCACATTAAGAGTATGTTTTGTCTTTCATGCAGCAGATGGTAGAACCCATTTAGTATGCAGTTTTGGGGGTCCCAGGGTGGCCCTCAGTGTGCCTGCTAACATTTCTACATGTGTCACCCATGTCCCGGTCTCTTTCAAGTATCTCCTTCCATGTCCCACAGGTCTCTGGTGTAAGTCCAAGGTTGAGAAGTTTCTTCACAAGTCTCTGCTCCACATGTCTCTTCCAAGGCTTTCCCAAGGCCTTTTTAGCTTCCCCTCACTGCTTAGCTCCACCCTTCACTAGGTGGGGCTGGGACCATGGAACCTCCCTTTTCCATGCAGGTTACATTGTTACAGAACTCTCTGAGGACAACTGCAAGATACAAATTCTTTTGAAATACTAATAGAACCTTATGTGAGCTAGATTATTTTACTTGGGGAACATAATCAGCATTATTTTTATAACAATGACTGCAATGTTGTGATAGGTACTGTAAGATCAGACAAAAGGTCGGAGGTGCTAGAAAGGATAGGCAGAGCCATAGTGGAAACAAAGACAGAAGTTTTACTGACTGTTCTGGTGAGCTCCCGGGGCCAACAAGCCGGGGGTGGGAAGCTGTGCCAGTTGCCTAGGGTGAAGGGTTTTTATACCTCTGGATTAGGGAACAGAGCCAGGAGATAACAGGGCAAGGACATATTTTTTAGGCCAATCTTTTCACATTCAGTTGTTTGTTGCAGACTGTTACCTTCCTCCGGGGAAGGTAATGGAGACACCCTGGCAGCGGGCTTCCAGCAGCAATAAATCTAACATCAGTAAATCTAACATCACCAAGTCTAACGATACTACTACGTTTGTTTAGTAGCCAAAAGTCCTACAACTCCAAATCCCAGAGGAACACATGGGAATCCATGGAAAATCTTTTTCTAAAATTAAAATGCTTTAGTTTCACTTCCAAACTATTCCATGCTGAGAACCAGCGTTCATTTTTCCAAGTTACAAGGGAGCCCTTCGGGAAAGAAAAACTGTATATGTGAATAATAACTTAAAATTGCAGTTGTTAATGTTGTCGCTGATGGAGGATATAGAGAAACTGGAAAGGAGGCACCCTAAGACCAGAGGCCTGGCTCACACAAGGAGGTGGGGGTAGAAGGATTAACAGCCATTGCCCCAGCTATAGAAACAAAGTCCCTTAGGCACCAATGCCGAGATCACAAAGCAGAAGATGGAGCAGATATCTGACTGTTAACTGGAGTGTCAGGCTCCTAGCCCTTTGTAGACTCTCAGGTCCCTTTCAAATTCTAAATAGCTGAATCAAAGTCAACAAATGAGCCCCTCCCAAAGAGAAGACTGTCAGCGCAGTCTCTGCACTGGCATGGGGCAGCCGACCTTCTGCCCACCTGTGACCATGCAGGTGCTTCTCTTCACCAACTCTCTCCTCTTCAGGGCAGCAGCCTTCCTGCCTGCCTTGACCTGTACCATGCCAGGGCTTCTCTGCACCGACCTCCCTCAGTGGAGGCAGCTCTCCTCAAGGCCGCCCACCTGCAACCATGCAGGCCTCTCTCAGCAAAACTGTCCCTTTTGGGACAGTCCTTCCTGTCCGCTTGTGTCTATACAAGTGTCTTTTACTTTCCTGCCCTTTTCCCAGTAAACCTGCTCTTTAAAATAACTAACATCTCTGCCTCAGGGAGAAACTGGCCTGGGAACTCACCACGCCGCTGACTGGGAAGCTCTTGTAAGAGTAGGTTAGCATGAGAACGGCCATCTTAAACTCTGAGAAGCCATTTCACTGACTATGTGACTTGGGGAGGGGTAAACTAGGTAATCTTGAGGCACCAGAATGTTGGGGAGGGGGGCTCGGGGAAGAAGGAACCAAGTAATCAGGAAACGGGAGGTCCTATCTTAGGGACCAGATGTTTTGGCTGAAAAGCTTATCTTGTCAGATCACCAGGATGTGGCACAAAGCAGAAAAATGTATAGCTATGGAAAATTACTGTGAGTTGGATGTTTTGGAAAATGCTATATAAACCTTGGTCTGTGAGTGCTCGGGGTCCTTGTTGAATCCTGCTGTGTCGGGCAGATACTTGGACTCCAGCTAGCTGGAAATAAAACCTCACTGTGTGACTTACATTATCGTGAGTGTTCTCTGTCCATTTGAGGGGATGTCAATACGGACTCTAACACTCTGGTGAAACCTTTCCCAGAGTGAACCCAAGAACCCGGCTTTCCAAACCCACTGACTCCAAAAAAATAACATCATCACCAGTAAGTACCCTCTGTTATGTAAATAGGATGGATTGCTTCAATTTGTAATGCTAATCCTTCTTTCCCACAGGTTTTGCTGTGACACCTGATTCTCCAATTTTTTTTTTTTTTTTAGTGTGGAAGACAACTACAAGACTTTCACACAGTATTATTTTAAGATCTTTGTAATATCTGGTCCCAGTATGACACAATATGACAGAATGAGTTTTCTTCCATAGCACAAACCATTATTAGAAAAGAAAATAGAAAGGTAATGCAATTTTTCTAATTACCAGAACTAATTATCAAGAGCAGAACACTAATTTTTAAATTGCTTTATTTAGGATGAACATGCATCAACAATGGGGCAGGGAATAGAAGATATAAATGGAGCTGGAAGTTACTATGCTGAGGTAACACTCTTCCATTTCAAAGGCACTGATTGCTAATGTGGATGTGTAAGGAGAAATGTCTTATCTAGGGGAATTGCTAAGCTATGGAATTAGTCTTTGGAGGACTGAAAAGAACAAGATCTCCTCCTTCAGCTGCTGCCATGCCACACCAAACACAAAAATACCCAGAGTTCTCTATCACAGTCTATTTTGTTTCCCACCCCAATCTAACTTTGTTGCCCACTCCAATCTCAGTTCTACAGCAAACTTCTAGGGTTTGTCATTAGTTTGTCTTTGGCCCTTTGTTTTGTTTCTCTATATTCCATGTGTAAGTGACACCATCTGGTAGTTGTCTTTCTCCTGACTTTTTTTGCTTTGCATAATCCCCTCCAGCTGCATCCATGTTGCTGCAGATGGTGAGAGTTTATCTTTTTTTAAGTTCCATAACTAGGGCGAATACTATTGGCATATAATGAGTACAGGCTCTGTTTGCAGCTGAACATCCTGCAAGGCAAAGGAGATCCCTCCCACAACAAAAATTATTTTGTGCAAAATGTTAATTGTACTGAAGTTGAGAAGTGCTGTGTGATCTGGGGGTGAACAGGAAAAAATTCCATTCTATGGAGTTTTTGATCTAGTGCGGAGAGGGAATTTATTAGGAAAATATGTAGGATTTCAGGCAACTCAGGTGGGCTTTGTTGATGTCATGTCAAAGTGAAACCAGTCATTGAGGTTGTGCATGCTGTGTTCAGCTCTTGGAATTATGTTCAGAAGAATTGGGTTAATTATGGTTGGGAATTTTCCAGATGATTTTAGCTGAGACGGTCATGGGATCCCAGGCATTTTCAGGGAAGGGATTTGCTGATAGACGGTGGATTCTAAACTGGGTCAGCAGTGAAAAGTGGTAAAGAAGCAATAGAGGCATTGCATGCGAGGTCTAAATGTGGTCAGAGAATTACTGTGATGAGGTTTTAGAAGAAGTGAGATGGGGAGAAACTAATGGTCAGAAAATCGAATAGTTGAAAAGAAAATAGTTTTTGAGGCTGAGATTGAAAGAACTAGGAGGACCTTCTTCTACTTGATGCTTCCTTTATATCATATTGTGGTATTGAAGCCAGGGAGGTGTGAATTAATAAGGAATCCAAGAACTTTATATGGGTGTCATGGCAGGGAGAGTGTTTTTAATCAGATTCTGTGATTTTGAGTTGATGTCTTTCCCTGGCTTTGAGTTTATGGGGTGTCCCTAAAGCTTAAGTGCAAAACCTAACATAGAGTACCACCATCAGCATATAAATGAGGGAGGAAAAGACAGACTTTCCCACTGGTCTCTTCCAGGCCCATGGATTCTAGAAGAGACATCTGTCTTACAGTCTTTCCTCCTTTTCCTGTTCTTGTGTTGGCCATACATTTTTGTTATGACTTAGTACTTGTTTATGAAATTATGTGTCTCTGGCACTCTCTGCTTGCTCACACAATATGATGACAAAAATAAGAATGTTTTGGGTAAAGTTTGAAGGGTTCGCTTTTTATGTGTTTCAATCCTTCCTGACATTTCTAGTGTGGGTCATAAGTTTTGAATCATTTGTTTAAAATTTCTACTCATGTTATGGCAATCCATGCCCCATCTCAAATAGAAATTACACACTTGAACCAAATCTCAAGACAGAGTATTTCCTCTGTTACAGAAGAAACAAATGTGTTTATTATTTTAATGTCTATCTTTCAATAGAAAAAATTGCTGACCTTTTGATCAGGGTAGATAATCTGACCCTCTGGTCTATTATACTGCTTTATGGTACTAGAGGGAGCTATAAACTGGTTGAAAAGTAAATGCACTTCATGCATCAGTTCAATACTGATTCAGGAAAAGAACAGGTGTAAGGAGACCTATTAAATCTCATCCAGCTCTTAATTTCCGTGATTCTTCTAAACCATGTCTCATGGAGGACATTTGTTGATGATATTGAAGGACTGGAGTAAGGTATTTAGAAGCATAAAATGCTTTCATTAAGTTTAGTCATTTTGCTCATCAAAAATCTGCAGTCTTATCAGAGAGAATCATTCATTGTCAAAGCTTCCATGCTAATGACTCTCTTCATAGTCAAAGCACATTATAAATATTTATTCCTAGGCCAGATGAAAACCTTTAAAGTGGTTAATTTTAAAACAAAGCAACTTTTTTTTTTTACAGAAAGAAAATAACACGATATGAACAAAATGAACATTTGTGTGATGGTCTCCACATAATGAAGCATTTGCTAAGCCCTAGCACTAATCATGTATATTCATTTATCACATGCAGTCCTGGTCTTCAGATGCATAGTCAAATATAAACACATGTACAGCCTGAGCTCAGCCAACATTAAAGGCTTGTGGACAGATTTCTCATTGTAACAATCATTATATTCCACCTTCCTTAGGATGATACAGATGATGTTGAAACAACATGAAACACATTTCTCATACCTTCATTCCAATGTATTAAAAATCAGGGAGAAACACTGATTGCAATGTACAAGGTCCACTGTCTCCTTCTGGAAAGAGACAAGGAATTGGAGAACAATAGGAGCCTTTTATAAAGGGTTTTCTTCCCAGAAATTCTTATCTCTGTTTTACCCCTCACTAATGTTTGATGAATTGGGGGATTCAGAAGCCAGGGATTGCTGGTCATCAGGGTGAGGACCTCAGGTCGGTGTGGCAGAGGTCAAAGAGACGCACCTGGGAGCTTTCGCTGGCGGTCTCTCTTTTGGTGTCATTTTGGACTTTGGTTTTTGACTATTTCTTAAAGGAATCATCACAGAATGATGAAAGCTATGATTTTTCTTTGATTCTTTGGAGGTTAAAAATTGAACACAGTGAAATACCGAATCGGTCTAACTCATCTGCTTTTTCTCCACCTAAGTCCCAATAGGCCCCTCAGTGAATGGACTTGGGCCTCTACTCTGGTCTCCATTCACAATGGGGTTTCCAGAGCAGCAGGGGAAACCTCTGATAATTCTCTAGTCTACTCGACTCCGCTTCTCTGACACGTTCATTACGTTTTCCCATTCTCCAACCCTCTGACTCCAGAACATTCCTATCACTAGCCACATATTTCTTCCCACTTCATCAAGAAAACTGAATCTATCATGACAATTCAACTTCCTGTCACCTAATATAAGGACACACTTGCAGGCAGCTCTCCTGCCCGCCTGTGACTATGCAGGTGCCTCTCTTTTCTTTTTCCTTTTCCTAAGAAACCTCTCCTTTCAAAATGTAAAAAGAAGAATATACTCATGTGCCTCACTGTTCTTTGTCTTATAGCAGAAGTGTTCTATGACATTTACTATTTCCTCCTCACTCACAGATCATGGAAAGACACTTTTATATTTCTTTCTCCTTTGTTTGTAATGCCACTCTTTGTAGGGCTTTTTGTGGCTGCTGAACTGCTTGTCTCTTGTGTCACTCACACAAGTGTAAACCCCTTGAGGGTAGGGAGTTGGTCTGTTCTCCTCCCCATTGTAATTCTTGCATGGAGATCAATGTCTGATTCAATAAATGCTTTTGTTTTTAACTCAGTAAATCAGGACTAAGGGCATTGTATAGTAGGGTAGCACAGTGCTATAGAACCCAGGTTGTTTTTTTTAAAGATTTTATTTATTTATGCATACAAGATCTGGAGTACAGGCCAGAAGCTGGGGGCAGGTGAGAGGATTCACCAGAGACCGAGTGGGGAGCAGAACAGGCAGATTGACCAAACTATACTACTGAGGGGAGCAGCGGGCGAGGCAGGAGAGGTCTGCTGCACCATGTGGATCCCCTCCCTGGCCAGGGATCGAACTCACATTGCAGTGGCCACAGAAGCTCCACAGTGCAGCGCTCAACCTCTTGTGCCACCAGGGAGGCCCCAGAACCCAGGTTGTTTTATGGCTGAATTTCAGTAATTTTGTTCCTCTTGAGGTAGCCTATGGTTGTCTGTACTAACAGGTCATCCTCCATCATCAAAGCAGGGTGCTATGGGAACACTTATCTGTAGCTGCTTGTTTACTTTTTCTTTTTAAAAAAAAGATTTATTTATTTATGCATACAAGAGCTGGGGTACAGGCCAGAGTCGAGGGAGGTGAGAGGAATCACCAGACAGAGTGGGGAGCAGAAAAGGCAGACTGACTGAAACACACTGCTGAGGGGAGCAGTGGGCGAGGGAGGAGAGGTCTGCTGTGCCATGTGGGTCCCCTCCCTGGCCATCGGCAGGGATCGAACTCGTGCTGCAGCAGCTGCGGTTTGCTCCATCGTGTGTTGCTTAACCCACTGCGCCACCAGGGAGGCCCTGCTTGTTTACTTCTAACTCAACACAGAGTCTATGGCTTTGACTAGTTGTCAAGTCTCTGCCACTCATAACTGTGCTGTGCTGTGCCACCAAGGGGCTGCCAGTGTGTAAATTTCCCAATGAATTATTTATCAGAAAGTTAAGTAATAAAGCTCAACCTGAGAAGGGGGAGCCTCATAAAAATGTTCTTGCTAGTACAAAGCGTAATACATGTTAGACAGTAATGACATGGTGGAGCCTGCTGTGTTTTCCCCAAAAGAAAAGCATTTAGCCACTTACATAGAAAAGGAAAGTGAAGGTACAAAAGCTCAACTCCAGAGAACAGCGTGTCATTCGCTTAGGGAAAAGAAAACTACTCGAGGTCTATCATCAATAGGTTTTATTTGAGGTCCAAATAAAATGAATCATTCACTCCCAGCTATCAAATATCACATTGTGAATTTTTCCGGAAGCAGAAGAGGAGAAGGAAAACTAGACAGCGGGTTGAAGAGAAAGTTACTATTCAGTGACTGTGCCAAGTAGCTATTGTTGAATATAAAACCTTCAAACAATAACCATCTGCAGTTTTTCAGAAGTCTCTTGATGGGGTGGTCTGGGATCTGTTGATTTGGTCTGGGCTCAGCTTATTTCAAGTTAGCTCACACTCCTGTGGACAAGACAGCTGGCGGCTGGTTGGTCTAGAATAGTCTCACCAGGCACGAGTAGGCCCCTAGCAGTCTCTTAGCTGTTGATAGGTGAGCCTGGACTCATCCTCATGTAAGAAGTACAAGAGAAAGCAAAGGTATTCAAGGTTTCTTGTCACCTTGACTCAGAATTTGGAACAGTATCACTCCTTCCACATTGTGTTGGCCAAAGCAAGTCACAGAAATCACCCAGATTCAAAAGATGGGGGGAAGGACTCCATTTTTTGGTGGGAGGATCTGAACTATCACAATGCAAGAGGCATAGCTACAGGAGGGGAAGAATGGGAGCCATTTCTGTTATCATCTATCTACCCATTGTTTACTTTGAATCATTTATTGCAATTCATGACCTTGGTAAGCCGGACTGTATCTACTTCATGAAAATAAGCGTAAGTGCTTCCAGCCTGACTAAGTGCCTTCTCTTAGATTCCTTAGGTGGGGTGATTTGAAATGTCAGTAGAGGGTCGTTATAAATGTGAATGGACTTAAGCCACTTAGAATTTTGAAAGTTTTTTTAATCCACCTTGAATTGCTATTGTGTATATCAAACCCTTTTGCCACTTCCTGCATAATAATTTTATCTTCCTCTCATCAGACTTCTAGTAATGTACAGACTCACTAAATTGACTATCATGTGCCTGATTGATTAAGTAGTTTAGAATACTGGGGAAGCGCAGGCAGAAAGCATTAGCTTTCTACTCTTTCCTTCAGAGTGATGAGAGCCAGGGGAGAGAACATTTTGTGAATCTAGTGATGCTTCACACATCTGAGACAAACAATATCAAACCCGGTGTTCTCAAAGCTGTGACTACCAAATGTTACCCTGACTGTTTGCCCCCATCCAGAGCATACACACATCCATCTGTGTCGGCTTGGCTTGTCCTCTCCTTCCCTTGCCTCAATCCTCTTCTCCAAGTCAGCTGTATGTGAATACGGGTTTGGAGAAGAGTAATCAAGGAAAAACTCAGCCTGTTTTCTCAGGATGAGTGAGTTTCTCAAACAATGTTACTCCCAAATGCCACAAAGAAGCTGTTGTGAGGTTGTGGGACCTGAGAGGGAAGAGAACTCCCTTACCAGTTGTTCTTTGACACATCACTTCAGAAGCTATGAAACAGAGTATAGTTAAGAACAATCATCGCTCTTCACACAGTTCAATGAACCAGTTTTTCCCTTGAAAGTCACTTTATTTCCAGTGGTACTTTCCATGTCGATGTGTTAAAAATGTCACTGAAGCAAGCTTTTTATTTTATGAACTTGTCAGCATATCCAAAGTATTCCTCAGAACCTCCGTGGGGGATTATCTTGTCTTTTAAAGCTACACGTTGCCAGATAGGCTTTCCTCCCTAATTAGCACTGACAAGTTCTTTTTAGTGGAAATATCCCACTCTCAGAGTACAAGAAGGAGCTGGTGGGTGGAAATAGATTTGGATCATTTGCTAGACGTGGAAAGAGAAGCTAACAATGCTAACGGCATATGGCTGTGAATATTGAGCAAATGAGTTCAGGCAGTGAAGTCATACAAGTCAACAGTGGATTGCAGCAGTAACAGAGGCTGCTTATTCTCAGGGACCTGGAATATTTTAGATCTTGAAACTTTCCCTCAAATCAAGGTCATATTGATTTATCTGTGATATTAGTCTACATTGCTGGCATCAGAGATTGTTCTGGTAACCAAGACCTTCACCATCGACATCATTGTTTACTCCATGGGAGTCTTGGCTAGCCAGAGTTTCTTGGTGTCCAGGCAGTTTCCAGGGTACATCTTCCTTGATTCCACTGACTTTGTGACCCTAAACTCTGGATGCCCATTTGATTGTTTGTCCCTTTCCCCATCTCGAATTTCCAGAAGACCATGAGTTTACCCTGCTATCACTAGAAATTCACATATTTAGCTCATGGTAAAATTCAATTTAGCTTTACAATTTCAAAAATAAGCTAAGAGGGCCTCCTTGGTGGTGCAGTGGGTTGGGCAACACACTGTGAGGCAAACCACAGCCACTGCAGCACGAGTTCAATCCCTGCCACTGGCCAGGGAGGGGACCCACATGGCACAGCAGACCTCTCCTGCTCCATCCACTGCTGCCCTCAACAGTGTGTTTCAGTCAGTCTGCCTGTTCTGCTCCCTACTCTGTCTCTGGTGAATCCTCTCACCCCCCTCGACTCTGGCCTGTACCCCAGCTCTTGTATGAATAAATAAATAAATCTTTTTTTAAAAAGCTAAGAACCTGTTATGTAGTTTTAGTAGAGTCATCCCTATTCTTTGGCTAGAAGAGTCACAATTATTATGATTTTAAAGAGCTAGATCCTGCCCGTCATGCAGATATTCACATTGCATCTTGCCAGAAGAGCTCAAGTTCCTCCTGTTGGAATAAAGAATCATTTTGGCCCGGTTCAAGTTTCAAGGAAAAAACTCATTTGCAATTTGCTTTCAGATTCTGTATGACACTAAATATATTAAAGTTAAGATAGCGTACTATCAAACTTGTTTTCAGTTTTGACATATAACTTGACAGCTTGAAAGTTGTCACTCTCTTAGCACAAGAACAAACTGAACTGAAAAATAAAATCACTCATTTTTCTTGGACCATTAGAGAATTCAGGGCAAACCACTACCCTGAAATCTTGAGAAATTGGTAGCTCCAGATAATCACAGCTGAGATCTTCCTGCCTGGAGCAGAAGTGGCTAAAGCCATAAACTGGAAGAAATACTCAAATGATAATTTTGAGGAATTGATGATGGTCAAGTGTGAACTAGGTTGGCATGGGGAAACTCCTAAGGGGTACTGTCTTTGTGGGGGGCTCATGACTTCTTGGGCTTTATCTGTAGGAATGCCATCAGATTCTCATGGTAAAGGGCTTAAATGGATGCCCTAGTATCTCTGACAGTGAGAGGGGAAGTGTAACCATTGTGAATTATGTCCAGAGTATTTTCCATGACAAATGTCTACTGTCCAGAGGCCAAGGACTTTATCAGAGTCTTATTCCATGTTCAGGAAAGGCATTTCTTCTACTTAATCCCATCTAGACTTCTTTTTTCTCACCTAGGAAAGGAAAAATAAAGCTAGGAAATGCTGATGAAGGTCACATCCAAGGGACACAGGTCCATCAAAAGACTGAGATTTCATTATAAGATTATAGATTTCTTCCCCTTCCCACTACATTGACAGGGTTCCAATATAATGACACTGGATTGATGTTGAAAGAGTAGCAAGATGCAGATTGTGTCTTAGGAGGAGTACTTAGGGAAGCCTGAAATTAACATTGGAAGCAAAACCAAGGACAGTAGGGGAATTTAAAGCCTCTGGCACCTAAGCTACAGTGAACATTAAACACAGGCTTATTCCTAGCCATATCAACAGGAAACTTCACACTAAAGGCCTATTGCCGCAGTTCCTATTATATGGAATGACAGGACAAAAAATCCAAGCTATGTTACAAGGTAATGAAAATCACAATCTAAACACAACACATTTGGTTCTGACATAGATATCTGAATTATCAGGCAGTGGATTCAAAATGACTGCTTACAGTCATGCTTTGATTAAGGATGTTTCAGTCAATAGTAAGCCACATATATGAGGGAGATGCTTCCACTAGGCTATGCCATCCAGCCTAAGTGTGTAGTAGGCAGTACTATCTAGGTTTGTGTAAGTAAGTTGTATGGCATTTGCATAATGACAGAATCACCTAAGGATGCAGTTCTCAGACTGTATCCCCATCATTCAAGGATACATGGCTGTAACATATTAAGGGCTTTAGTGGATAAAATAGACAGTGTACACAGGCAAATGAGTAAAACAATGATTGCTGAAAATGAAAAACCACTATAATAGAAATGTAAAATTCCTTTGATAGGCTTATCAGTAGACTGGACACAGCCAAGGAATGAGTCAGTGGAGATAAGTCAGTAGGAACTTCCTAAACTAAAATGCAGAGATAGCATATGACATGAAAAAAACCTCCAACAGCATATTACAATGTAAAATAGTAATTTCCACTATAATTATATCCACAATTAAAGTCTATTTCGAGAATATGTGCTTGCATAGGGTCCATGCCTTTCAATAGAAAAATTGTTTTGGTCTGTAAAATGTTTCAATAAGTTGATTACTTACAATCAACTAATTTTGAAAAAGAAAAGGGTTTCCAACAAAGGCATTAATCAGTGTCTGATTTGAGACAACGAATTAATTATTAAGGAAGCACCTTCTGTATATGGGTTTAGCTATTTTTGCTGAGACTAAATAGCAAGGGCTTTAACCAAAATGTACTTTTATTTCTCATCTATGTGAAAGTCTAAGCTGATAGAACAGAAGTATAAAGCACTGCTTGATAAAATTATCAAGAGACTCACATTGCTTTCTTCTTTTACTCTGCAATTGCTGGGATGTTTTCCTCATCCTCAGAGTCAAAGGTAGCTCATTAACATCACATCTGTTTTAACCCTTGGGGGGAAAAGGGAAAATGAAGTAGAAGCCAGGCATCTTCCTTTAACAGATGTGACCTGAGATCACACACCCACTCTTCACCTGCAGCTGAGGGATTCTATTACAAAGAAGAAAGGGAGACAAAAAGAACTCTCATATTTTGATCTAGAAGAGTGAACTCATGCCAGCTTTCTAGAAACTTAGATCTTGGTTACTAATTCATTAGCAGAGATGGTAATAAACTCAAAATAGAGATTTTGGTACTTGTCTAGTCCCAGGCTAGTGAAAATTAGCAATTGCAGTTTAAGATGGTAGACTGAGCACATAAAAGAAGACTCCTGTCCCGTGCCCAGGTCCTAGAAAATGCAAAAAAAATACATTAAAATGTAAATCAACTATAACTATGCCAGAAGACAAGAAAGTAAACTCTTTGTATCTCTAGAATCTATAAGGAATCACTGAGAGGAAGGAAAACAATATAGTGTTTAAGAATGAAACTACACCCCTAACTATAACTATATATAGGTGAGTGGAGCCTTTATATATAAAAGTGGAAGACACCCACAAAGACCTCTATACCTAGCTCCTCTGCCAGGGAAATCCAAATTGAGACTCTGAGTATGCTCAGATATAAAAGAAAGCCTGTACTTTTGATTTGCTAAGGGGTTGGAATGTGGAGATGTGTAGTCCCTGGTTTCCACTTTCTTCCTCAGTGCAGGGTTTTTTTTAAATAAAATATTATTTTAAGCTTTTAAGTCTGTGAGCTTATTTTTTCCAACTGATACCCCAAGCTCTATAATTCACTGCTCAATAGATACTCCTAAGGCAAGAAAAGATATGACCAATATCTAGATGCAGTGCTTATCTAGGGTATTTGCTTGTGGAATAAACATCCATCTGAGCTGGAGCTGTTTGTTCTTCTATGTTAAAGGATAATGAGGGTGTTTGGACTCTGCAATCTGATCAGAGACTTGTCCTAAACATATGCGATAGAATGAGCAATGAAAATATTTTATCTTTTAAATCATGTTAGAATGAAGAACAATAAAGTCAGAAGTAAAAAAATCCCAGTATGATGTATGTTAAACTGCTTACTTCCTCCCCACAAAATATAAAAATGGTAGGTGTCTGGTTTTAGCAACATTTTCCTCAAGAGATCAGAAAAGGTATTACAGGGTTATGAATGAAATTGTGGTGTTTGATGCTAAGAACAGAGAGTGCTTTTTTGGATTTAACAGAGCTAGAAAGGGCTTACAGTTAAACAATACTTTAGCATTTTGGACATTTGGATTCTGGAAGGCAGGAATATAAAATGATGCATTTTTTTATTTGTTTTTTTTTAAAGATTTATTTATTTATGCATACAAGCACTGGGGTACAGGCCAGAGGTGTGGGGAGGTGAGAGGATTCACCACAGAAAGCGGGGAGCAGAACAGGCAGATCAATGGAAGCACACTGCTGAGGGGAGCAGCGGGCGCAGCAGGAGAGGTCTGCCATGCCATGTGGGTTCCCGGCCTGGCGGGCAGCAGGGATCGAACTAGTGCTGCAGTGGCTGCGGTTTGCTTCATAGTGCGTTGCTTAACCCACTGCGCCACCAGGGAGGCCCCATTTTTTTTATTTGCTATCAATTATATCTCCTTCCATTAATTCCATAGCAGCAAATACAGAGGAATGTTTAGGTATTACTACACCCTAAAGTTATAGACTGAATCTTGGTTATATTACTTGCTAACAAGATATTTAATTTTTTGAGTCTCATTTTTGTTCATCTGAAAAATTAGAGTATTAATAATAAGCATCACAATTTTTGTATACTTCAGCACTTTGCAAACAGTAAATTACAAAACCAAGTGATAATAACCTCCAGAAATATGAATTAAGAACCTGCTTATTATAATATACTTGCTATATTAAAAAGTAGAAGTAGAAATATACAAGTAAAACATCTTTCCCCCACCACCATTCCTTATAACCCCTTGCCTGTTTCCCTCACCAGTTTACTTTTATTTTTTTTTAAAGATTTATTTATTGATGCATACAAGAGCTGGGGTACAGGCCAGAGGTGCGGGAGGTGAGAGGATTCACCAGAGACAGAGTGGGGAGCAGAACAGGCAGATCTGCTGAAATACACTGCTGAGGAGAGCAGCGGGTGAGACAGGAGAGGTCTGC
>JAGFMF010012069.1:7494415-7505182 GCA_019455555.1 Galemys pyrenaicus | reverse complement strand
GACAGGAGAGGTCTGCTGAGCCATGTGGGTCCCCTCGCTGGCCGGTGGCAGGGATTGAACTCATGCTGCAGTGGCTGAGGTTTGCTTCATAGTGTGTTGCTTAACCCACTGCACACCACCAGGGAGGCCCCCAATTTACTTTTAAATGAATTCTCTTTCTCATTTTAATAATTGGACACATTTCTTAAAATAGTCATTGAGTGCTAGCTATGTGCAAAGTACCGCTCAACCTCAATATAACGACAATACCTTCAAGGAGATTATATGCTAGAGAAAAATAGATAGAAATATCTTGGTTAAACTCTTTCTAAAAAATGTTGGGAACAAGGGCCTCCCTGGTGGCGCAAGGGGTTAAGCATTGCACTATGAAGCATTTGTAGCCACTGAAACATGAGTTTGATTCCCGGCCAGATCGGTGACTCACATGGCATGGCAGACCTTACCTGCCTCACCTGCTACTCCCCTCAGCAGTGTATTTCAGTCGGTCAATCAGCCTGATCTGCTCTCCACTTAGTCTCCAGTGAAGCCTCTCACCCCCCTCCCACACACACCTCTGGCCTGTACCCCAGTACTTATATGCATAAATAAACAAATCCTTCAAAATAAATGTTGAGGGCAAGTACATAATTAACTCTCCCCTCTTTAAAACAGCTGTCTTTTTCTTAAAGATTTATTTTTTTATTCATACAAGAACTGGGGTACAGGCCAAAAGTGCGGGGGTGACAGGATCCACCAGAGACAGAGTGGGGAGCAGAACAGGCAGATAGACTGAAACACACTGCTGAGGGGAGCAGCGGGCACAGCAGGAGAGGTCTGCTGTGCCATGTGGGACCCCTCCCTGGCAGGCGGCAGGGATTGAACTCGTGCTGCAGTAGTTGCAGTTTGCTTCATAGTACATTGCTTAAACAACTTCACCACCAGGAAGGGCCCTAAACCAGCTGTCTTTCTCAAGTTGGGAATGCCTAAGTTAGGAGATCTGTTGTACTAGCCAGGAGCTCGGTAATTCCTCAGTATCTGCAGTATTCAGAGAACACAGCTTGAATGCCCTACTTTAGAGGGGGAGATAAATCTTTATAATAAGCTTTTTTTTTCCCAAAGGGGGCTGAATTAGCAGACAAGGGAGAGAGGGCAGGATTGAGCTAACAATTTTCCAAAAACACTTTGAAATTTTGCTTTTGCTTATTACAGGAACCAATTTTAGTAAGGTATATGGAGAACTTCCCAGCTTTTTTCCTTCTTCCACCTTTTTAGAATCCTGAGTTGTTAGAGAGGTGATGATGGGGTAGCTTTAAAGACCTTTTTTATTGAAGTAACATTGGTTTATAACATTATATGTTTTTCAGGTACAGCATCATGAATTAATATCTCTATATACAACACTATGTTCCCTACTAAAAGACATGAGTACAAGTAGCAAGAATTTGAGAAAGTGAAAACACTAAGTTGGTTTAGTATGAAAATATAGAGCTACTCCCAGAAGACTGGAATGGTCTAGAAAGGCTGGAGATCTACCTGAGAGAAAGATTGGGGAAATTTATGAAGGCAAGAAACGGAGAAGCTACCACAAAAGAACGAGCAGAGTGAAGCCTAAAAGAAATGTGTGAAGTTGAGGTATAGTTCTTCTTTACTGCTTTACAAAGTTTTTAGAGTCAAACTTGTATTTCCATGGGTTTTGTTTGTTTGTCTTGCGCGTCACTCCCTTGCAATATGGGTCATAAGCAAAGGGTAAGGATAGTCAAGTCTTGAGGATAGAAGGGAAAGAATTCTGCCAAGATAGAAATACACCACCATTTTTCTCTAGGCAAAAGAAAGAGGGCCTTAGTATTTCTCCCTCGTTTTCTGTTCTTTTCCAATTTCACCCTCTTGGTTCTAGAGCTAGGGTGGTAAAAAGTGCTGTGACCCAGGATTTCAAGTGGTTTGGAGTTTGAGAGATGCTGACAGAGGATAAGGAATTGACCATGGCAGCAGAGTGGGAAGCAGGCCTGGCTGGTAGTGAGACAGTTTCTGCAGAGGTAGTAGCAGGAGCTATAAGTGAGGATACTGTGGAGTCTTGAGAGACCGTCAGGCCCTGCAGGACTTCAGCATGTGGCTCGCTGCAGCTTATTTAGTGGAATTCTATTTCTTTATCATAAAAATCCCTTGTAGTGTGGTGTGGCCAGGGCACTTTCTTGTTTGGAATTGGTGCCAGTTTACTGAGCCACCCAGTGGAGACAACTCACTAGACATCTTACTGGCAGTTCATACAAGAAAAGAAAACTTGACAGTTCAACTACAGATATTATTATTCCTGGAGATATTTTGGGGTGATACCTAAGTCTTAATGTTTTTATAATAAGGTCATATTAAGCCCAAGAACTTCTACATGTGGGGGAGGGGACTTGTATTTGGAGATAATCATACAAAAAGTCTTTATTAGAAGCATTGAAAAGCAAAGTGCAATTTGCCTAATAATAGCCCACCCGGTGGAAAAGAATGGCTTTAACTGCTCTTGGGTGCTTTAATCTCACTTCTGACAAAATGAAAGCCAGTTGGCAATTTAACAGTTGCATGGTTTTTAGCTGAAAGAAAATCCGATAAATGGAGGGCTGCTAATGCTTGAGGTAAGTGTGTAGTCTTGCAAGACTGGAATTAACTTGTTTTTCAAATAGATAAAAATATATCATACTTGATTTAGGTTTTTTCTCCTGCATTATTTGATCTTCATTCTAAACATTTTACTGTGGACCTCCCTGTTGGCCCAGTGGGTTAAGCAATGCACCATGAAGCAAACTGCAGCCACTGCAGTATGAGTTCCAGCCCTGCCACCTGCTGGGGAGGCGACCCACATGGTGCAGCAGACCTCTCCTGCTGTGCCCGCTGCTCCCCTCAGCAGTGTGTTTCAGTCTATCTGCCTGTTCTGCTCCCTACTCTGCCTCTGGTGAATCCTCTCACCTCCCGTGCCTCTGGCCTGTACCCCCAGTTCTTGTACGCATAAATAAATTAAAAAAATGTTTTTAAAAAAACATTTTTACTGTAAACATATTGTAAATTGATTGGACCCCCTGCACAGGTGTAGCAACAAGAGAGCAAGCCATCTTCACAGACTCTTCTGTATGGAGGAGCTGCTACCTGAAGGTAAGGTCAAGTCTTTTCAGATGCAAAAGAGTTACCTATGCAGACCTTGGACCTAGCCCTTCATCTCTGCAGTGCATTAGTGAGAAAGGAAGAAATTAAACCCTGCATCGCCCTCCTCTTGCATCAAATGTATCTCTAGGTCTCCACAACTTGGAACTAGAAGGTCCTCCTATTAAAGGAATAATTACATTATTGTAATTATTGGTGGTGCAAGGGGTTAAATCTCAGCGCTATGAAGCTATCCACAGCCACTGCAGCACCAGTTTGATGCCCCGCCAGGGAGATGACCCACATGGCACAGCAGACCTCTCCTGTCTCACCCGCTGCTCCCCTCAGCAGTGTATTTCAGTAGATCTTCCTGTTCTGCTCCCCACTCTGTCTCTGGTGAATCCTCTCACACCCCTTTTCTCTGACCTACACCCTAACTCTTGCATGCATAAATAAATAAAATAAATCTTTTTAAAAAGAATAATTACATTATAAATGTCAATGACTCACTGTTCCTACCTGTATAAGAGGGTAAATTCCAACGTCTGTTTATTGAAACAGCTCTTGGAGTAAATCTGTGAACTGCTTCTTGAGTTTGAAACTTCACTTTGTTTATCTGATAAACTCTAACTATCACTGAGACTTTATTTTTAGTTAACAGTATACTGTCCTTGCCACTCTAGGAGAAAATTAATTGGGAGTCATGTGTCCTCTCAAGTTTTACATATTTATTTTTTCTCTGGGTAAGAATCATTCAGCTACTCTATGAAAAATGGTGAAAGGATCTAAATAGATATTTCTCTAAAGAAGATGCACAAATGACTTAATAAGCTCAAGAAAACATGGTCATTATTAATAATGAGGGAAGTGTGAATCAAAACCACAATGAAATACCACTTCATACCCACTAGAATAGCTATAATTAAAAATACAATTCAACAATAACAACTTTTGAGGATGTAGAAAGATTGGAACTCTGGTTGGTTGGTTAAATATAAGTTACCATATGAAGTAGCAATTCCACTCCTAAGTATATACCCAAGAAAATGGAAAACATGTCCATGGAAAAGCATGAGCATATATGTTCATATTATTCATGATAATGAAAAATGTTCATCAACCAATAAATGGATAAATACAATATGGCAAGTCCATCAATGGAATATTATTAAGCAAAATAAATGAAAGAAGTATTGACACATGCACATATATGTGAATCTTAAAAACATTATACTAAATGAAAGAAGTTGATCAATCACAAAAGATGACACATAGTGTGATTTCACTTATGAAATGTCCAAAATAGGCAATTTGTAGAGCTAGGAAGTAGATTATTGTTTGTCTAGAGCTGAAGGATTAGACTAATATGGAATATGACTATGAATGGTTATAGGGTTTCATTTTGGAGTGATGCAGATGTTCAAAACTTGCTTGTGGTGATCGTTGTACAACTCTGAAAATATACTAAATACCATTGAATTGGACAGGGTGAATAGCATGATATATAAATATAGCTGATACATACATAGTATATATGACATGTATGTGTGTCTGTGTGTATGTAACTTAAAGGGTTTTCTATGAGTGTATATATTTTCAAGTTTCAGATATTTATTAATCAGTATAAACTCCAACACATGCACCAACATGATTTCACACATTTAGAGGGGAAGTCATTCCTGGTTCAGTGGAAAGTTATGCTGATGGCTTCCAGAACACCATCATTTTAGGTAGCTTTATGGTGAAGTATTTCATGTAGAAACCTGGGCCTTGTTTCTTCAGTTTGCCATCATCTACACTCGTTGAGTACAGCTCGTGCTGATCATTGGGCCCCAGTTTGCTGCAACTTCCTGGGTTATTCTTTCTGTCCCAACTGAAATCTGGGTTGAACAAAGACAGACGCGTGATGTACAGCACGGCTCCAGTCCCCCAGGCTCCAATGACAACAAAGAAGGGAATCAAGCTAGGATGCCTCCTGGCCTGACTGAGAACATGGTGGGGCCTGGTTGTGGGAGAGGCCTTGAGCTGGAAGGAGAAGAGAACAAACTTGCAAGGCCTAGGACTAAAGTCTTTGCATAGATGTTTTAAAGCAAATATCACATATTTACCTATAAAAATACTGATATGGTTCCCTTTTATCTTTCATGGGCCTCTTGGCAGTGCCATCTTTTAGCATCACCTTGCTTTTTCTGGGCATTGGAGAGATGTAGGGGAAGGGAAATGTTGGAGCAAGGAATACTTAGTGAGCTAAGTATGCACATTAAACTTGTCTCAAATAGTTCATCTCTTTGGAGAAATAAGATGTGGGAGAAATAAATGAAGGAACTGAATGCTGTAGTTTAATTCAATGACTATACTTGGCACATTAATCAGTGTTTGACCAAGGCAGAACTGTGGGGAAACAGATGTGAAAGAGATTACTGTCTGAGTGGTTAATGGTACATGAATGGATGGAAGTCACTTATCAGTCTGAGAGCTGAATGTAATACATGCCAGAGACATAGCAGGGCTAGAAGGGGAGTTTAACAGCAGTTGAGAATAATAATAAAAGCAAAGGGACATAATTTTATTCAGGGATTGTAAAGCATATGACAGGTAAGCACATGGCATGTTAAAGCAATTTGCCAGTTTATGTTAAAGATTTCATTCAAATTTGGATCAAGTGAAGGTAAAGAATCATCCTGGAATAAGGTTCTCTAAAAAAAATTGTGGTAATAGAATTGGACTTTTAGTGGTGAACTTAATATATCTTATACAGTTGTTGATTTTTAATAATGCATATCTGAAATTTACATAATGTTATACTGTGATGTTACTTTGAGAAAAAAGTTCAAAGTTAGGAATTAATATAACATACATAGATTAAATACATTAATCTTGAATGTATTGTTGGATGAATTTTAACACTTGTAACCACAATTCATATGATGGTACAGAACATTCCCACCACTCTAGAAAGTTCCCTCATGGCTCTTCTCAATTAATAATAACTTATTTCCCCCACGTAACCACTGATAAGTTTTCCCTGGTTTTAAATTTTATATAAATGAAATTGTACCACATGTTCTCTTTTGTGCCTGGCTTTCTGATATATAGATTTTAAAAATGCCTGTGAGCCTCATTCATATTTTTGAGTGTAGTAGCATTTCATTACTTTTTATTGCTGTATAGTATTCCATTATATGACTATACCACAATTTACTTATGTATTTACCTGTTGTTGAACATTAGAGTTGCTTCTAGTATCTGTCTCTTACAAATAATATAGTCATTATTCTTCTTGGTGGAATGTACACACATTTCTCTTCAGTATATACTCAGGAGTGGCACCGCTGGGTGATTGGGTTTGCATAAACATGGATTTGGAGCTATTGCCAAGGAACTTTCCAAAGTTGTTATACATATTTGCACTCCTCCCAGCTTGTATGAGAGTGCCTGTGGAAAAAATTTTAATAGTGTGAGAATGAAGCTAAATATTGATATTAAACTAGGTAATAGAAGATCTTGTTCTAGGGTCTAGACAAGAAAGATGGTTGACTGTGTGGTTAATGCATCCTGAGCAGACTTTCCAGATGGGACTCTAAATCTCATCAACAGCTATTGGGGAAGTGCTCAAATTTTTTATAAGAAATGTATATCCCTTCCTGGGTAGGTTGTTAATAATAGCCTTGAAAAAATTATGTCCCAGCCCACTTTTGCTAAGGTTGTGCACATTCTTGTTCCCACAAACCTATGTTTAATGTCAGATATGCCATTTAGTGTTTTTATGATGTTCGGTAAACTGCTAAAACTCTTTGTGCCTTTGTTTTCTTTGCTGTAAGATGACAATAATGTCTACCTCACGGGACTAAGGCCTTCCTTCATGCCTGGCACAGAGCAAGTGTTCAGTTAATTTTCCTCCTTCCCTCCCTCTTTCCCTCCCTTCTCTCCTAAGTCAAGTGAGTTGACAAATAGTAATGACAACATTGCAGTTGTATAATTATCTTAACAAAAAGTCTATGATGACATTGGGAAACATGAGAGGGTGGAGAATGGTTGGAGAAAAGGGTTTAAAAATGTAGGAGAGCAAGATATCATGTTCCCATCCTTACAGTTCTCCATAATAATGCTGACATTGGGGTGGGGAAGTAGTGAACACCCCATTCTCTGAACATTAGACCTTGTGGTCTACATCAGCATGAAGCATACACAAGAGCAAAAAGACTAATTCAGCCTTAAAGATATACTATGAGTATATCATCTGCATCGACCTGCAAATACGTCCATGTGAAAATATATTAAAATTAAAATCTCAAAAGAGAAGGACAAACTGGGGACACTTGGTGGGGAGGGAAGAGGGGAAGAGTTGAGGGCAGACGGGAGCATGGGGGACCGAGGTGATGGTGCACTGGTGAGATGGTGATGGGGAATACATGGGGATTACAATTGATGTCAAATATATATAAATTTTAAAAAATTATATAATTTAAAAAAAATTAAATTAAAATCTCATTTCCATATATAATATGGGTTAGAGCAAAGATGTTCCTCGCATGATAATGCTCTCTCTAGGAGAGGCCATTAAGTTGATTTGCATTCATTTAAATGTTCATGTGGGATGTTGATTTTCACTGTGCAATTATAAGGGTAGTTAATGCATCATACTATTAAAACAGTTAAAAGACTACACAGATGCTGTAATGCACACATGTGGTTTGGATGGACTAACTGGAAGGAAAGCTTCTCATAGAAATACAGACCTTTTCTCTGTGTGGGCAGTGAAACTGACAAATTCTTCTACACAAATCTCTCCGGTGTTATTCTTGTGGCGGGGATCCACAAATGGAAAGTCATTTTTATGATAAGCAGTATACATAAGTAAATCACATGGTGTTAGAAAGTATGGTATATTGAGATAAGGCTACAAGTACTTCCTACCCATATGCACCATCTTTTACCATGTTATTTTTGCAGTATTTGCAGTGCTTCTCACCAAGAATTGGAGTCTATTCCTCAACACCTTACATCTAGGTTGGCCATGGTATTTGTTCTGGCCAATAAAACATTAGTAAATAAGGTGCCTCCCTGGTGGCACAGCCAGTTGAGTGCTGCATTGTGAAGCATCCGCCACACAGCAGCATCCACTTCACAGCAGTACAAGTTCAATCCCCGGTCAGGGAGGGGACCCATATGGCACAGCAAACCTCTCCTGCCTCACCTGCTGCTCCCCTCAGCAGTGTGTTTCAGTCGATCTGCCTGTTTTGCTTCCCACTCTGTCTCTGGTGAATCCTCTCACCTCCTGTGACTCTGGCCTATAACCCAGCTCTTGTATGCATAAATAAATCTTTTTAAAAAATTAGTAAATAAGATACAAGCACAAGCAAGGCTTGAAAAGTGCTAACTTAGTAAGTAAGGCTCAGTCCCCTCCTGCTCTTGGAACCTCAGAACACCTTGTGAATGAATCCAAGGCCGCCTGCTGGAAGGTGAAAAGACAACATGGCAGAGAACAGCCTGCCAAACGCCAGAAATGTGAATGAGGCCATTCTGGATCAGCCAGCCATCAGCCCATCTGCCAGCTGACCACAGAAGAACAGCAAATCTAAAAGACATTAGCTGAGTCAGTCTGGGCCAACAGAACTGCCCATCCAAACCACACTGTCATGTTATTTCAAGCCACTAAGTTTGCAGTGTTTTGTTATGCAAAAGTAGTTAAGTGACACTGAAGGTGATAAATACTTCAGAATGGCAGAGAAGGAGGGAGTAGAGTGTATGTGAGTGTATGGGACTATGGGGTAGGATGACAGGGTATGCTGCAATTTAAAACTTGCTCAGGGAAGACTCAGCATTTGAGTAAATATTGAAGCAGACAAAATGATTTATGTAGTTATGCAAGAGAATGGCTTGTCAAGGGAAGAGCAAGCTGAAAGTTCTGATGGCATTATGTATCTGTCTGTTTTGAAGAAAAGCGAGATCAGAGTGTCTGGACCATTGTAAGTATTGTCACCTGTCAGAAAGGTACCAGAAGACCAAAATTTCCAGGAGTTCCTTATTAATATCTGGGAAAGACTGCCAATATACAGGCAGTGGCAGCTCTGTGATTTGGCACGTCTGATATGAGGCCATGTTAATGACTTTGTCCAGAGGATGAAGATGGACACAGCTGGCCAATCGGGCTCTTCCTCCTGGAAATCCGGAAGCTGGGACACAGAGCTACAGAGATTGACAGGTATCAGAGCTGAAGTCATCTTACCCGCTGAACTCGAGAGACTCAGGATCCAAACCTGAGTCTAGTTGTTAAATTCTAGAGCTGGCTCACTTCTTATCCATGTCTAGGCTCAGGAACTGAACTTGGTCTTGAGTCTGTGGAATGCTCCTGAACCATTACAATGAATTTGCTCTACCACTCAACCTTTTTTCTTAAATAAAGCCAAGTTGGAACCTCCCTGGTGGCGCAGTGGGTTAAGCAACATACTATGAAGCAAACCTCAGCCACTGCAGCATGAGTTCAGTCCCTGCTGCCGGCCAGGGAAGGGACCCACATGGTGCAGCAGACCTCTCCTGCTGTGCCCGCTGCTCCCCTCAGCAGTGGACTTCCGTTGATCTGCCTGTTCTGCTCCCCGCTCTGTCTGTGGTGAATCCTCTCACCCCCCACACCTCTGGCCTGTACCCCAGTGCTTGTATGCATAAATAATCTTTAAAAAAAATAAAGCCAAGTTAATTTATGTTGCCTGCAAATAAAAAAACCTTTACTAGTGTAATCATCTTGTGATTTTTCTCTGGTTGTTTAATATGTGCCTTCTTTTCTGAAGTAGATTAGTTTCTTAGCGACAGAAATAATTTCTTCAATTGATTTTGTGTTCTTCTAACCAGCTGTACTCATAGGTCAAGATAATAACAGCTAATATTCACTCAGTGTCTATAATGTGTCAGACATGGTGCTAAGTGCTTATACAGATCCTCTTAAAAATCTCAGTAATTTGATGATTAATTATTCTGATGCTCTCCATTTTTATAGGTGAGGGAACAGAGTCCAGAGAGGTGAGATGAATTCAGTGGAATCAGACTAAATGATTAATTGAGCTTTTCAGGTTAAAAAAAGCAACACACCAAATTATTTATATAATTTTCAAATATTAGTATGTAGGGGAATCCTAACTGTATAATATCATTAGTTTTTATAAGCATAACAACTTTGCTTGTTGCTACAGAATAGGCCGAATGACATTGAAATAGATCTTGCTTTCTAGAAGCAGGATCAGGATTATTCAGCTGAAAACAGAGGATGCGAAGGCTTTATCTCTTATTTACTGCCATATTTCTGGCACATGATAGGCAAATACACACTTAAATATTTCTTGAGTGTTACTACTTGCCAGGTTGTCTTTTAGGGACTTGGGATGCTGCATTGAATAAAACAGAAATCCATGTTTCCTTGGAGTATATATTGCACAGATGGGAGACAGAACATACAAACATAAACAAATATGATTATTTAGTACATAATATGTTGATGGGGACTATGAGGTAAAGTAAAGCAGGAATGGGGGTAGGGAATGCTGGGAGTTTGGTGGCAGAGTCACTATTTTAAATCAGGTATCAAGGAAGACCCCAAGGATGTGGAAGATCTATTGAAGGATTGAAGAGAAACCTAGAGTTGTTGAGAGAGGGGCCTGATGATATTTGGGG
>JAGFMF010012069.1:7477540-7488702 GCA_019455555.1 Galemys pyrenaicus | reverse complement strand
CCAGTCTGCCTCAAAATTGTAACCTTTCTTGGCAGGTGGAGGTGATGTCTTGATTCATGTTTGTATCCCTGGATCCTACTAAGGTGGGGTCTTTTGAGAGGAAGAGGAAGGAGGGGAGGAGAGAGAGAGAAAACTATTGTTTTTTTGTTTTTGTTTTTTCTGCAAGTAGCAGGGGCTAAGTAAAGGTGGCTTTAGCAAATCCTGAAGCCTGACAGCAGGTGATTACTGGGGTTGCTTCTTAGTGGACCAGCATGTTGGGAGTTTGCGTCAGTGCTTTCCCTCATGGTTTCAGGATGGCCCTCACAGCTCCAGGCATTACATCCTTATCCTACACACAAAGGCAGGAAACCGGGCTGGGTAGAAAGGTGCAGAGTATTTTTCTTCATGCAGCTTTTCTCTTATCAGTGAAGAAATACCTTTCCCTAAAGTTCTCCAACAGACTCTCCCTTGGCTCTTACTGGCCAGAGCTGGGCCACACAGCTGTCTTTAGTGGTTAAGGGAGGCTGGAAGAGTTAGATTTTTAGCTTTCTCCCTGGAGAGGCGGTCAGGGAGGGTAGGCTTGGCGATGGCTTTGGGGAACTAACTGGTAAATCTACTAGATGGTCATGAAAATGCTTCTCTTTTAATTTGTGACTGTACTAATGATTGGGTCAAGTAGAAAATTAAATATCCATGTCGCAAAAGCACATTCAAAAGCAGAGTTCCCTCCCGAGGTTGATGGCATTTTATTTTTTTTCCCACGTTTTTATTGTTTTAATATAAATTTTTTAAAATTTACATATATTTGACATCAGTTGTAATCCCCATGTATTCCCCATCACCATATCACCAGTGCACCATCACCTCAGTCCCCCATGCTCCCGACTGCCCTCCACCCTTTCCCTCTTCCCTCCCCACCAAATGTCCCCAGTTCGTCCTTTTCATTTTATGGTTTTTGTTTCTTGTTGTTATTATTAATACTATTGTTCTTATTCCTTTCCTTGATCCTTATTTGGTTCCCTTATATTCCTCCTAGGGGAGGAACGGTTGACAAGCATTTTAAGGGTGCTAAATAATCACTTTTGCAGAGTGTGTTAACTTTCCCATGTTTCAGATACAAAGAAAAATATACATGGCTTCCATTCTATTAAGTTTGGGTCAGGTCATCCAGTTTGTGAAATAAGGTAAACACTCACTAAATAGTTTTCCTGGGAGCAGACCATGGGGAGCTTCGCAGGGACAAGGGGAAAGGGCGTACCAAGGAAAAGTAGTGGTTTGGAACCTTGCCTTGAAGTGCTGGTTTACACAATCTTAGAGTTTGGACCCTAGCTTGCCCTCCAGGCTCTTAACAGGGGCAAGAAGAATAGAAAGAGAAGTGATGAGTACTGACAATTTAGGTAAACCTCTTTTTATTATTTTATATATATATATATATGTATTTTTGCGAGGGGAGTCTTCTCTCTACCTGTTCTCTGGTAGTTTACTGTTACTATCAAAAATGTTGAGGACAATCCTTAGCAGAGGGATTTTAAAGTTGAAACGTAAGGAAGAGAGTGTGTATTACTGCTAGCTTTGATTCTTGATTCTCCTTCCCTGTGGGAATCCTGAAATCCGTATAAAAGGTGCCAGGTTTGGGGACTTGAGGATGTGAGATGAACTAAGAAAGTACCAAGAGTTTGACACTTAACAATTCCAGGACCCTACTTTTTAGAATTTTCGCCACTCAAAAGAAGGAAGTAGATTATCAGTGATAAACTTCTTGGATTTTTACAAATCACCTAGAAAGCTTTTAAGAATCAGATTCATAGGCTAGTTCCCAGGAAACATAAATTGGAACCTTTAGGGATGGGACCAGGTGTCAGAATCATTAAAGCCCCCCAGGTGATGCCAGCAAGCTCCTGAGTTTTGGAACTGTCTTGGTTTGCTTGGGCTGCCTTAATGAAATGCCATAGGCCAGGTGATTTAAATAACATTTATTGTCTCATGGTTCTGGAGGTGGGAAGTTGGAAATCAAGGTGTGAGCAGGGGTGGTTTCTTTGTGCCTTATCCATGGCCACCCTGTGACCTCACATGGTCTTTCCTTTCTGCTGTCTATATCCTCATCCCTTCTTCTTAAAAGGACACTAGTTAGGCTGGGTTAAGTCCGTCCATATGGCCTGATTTTGCTTGATTGCTCTTTTAAGACCTTGTCTTCCAATATGGTTAATTTCTGAGGTACTAGGGATTAGAACTTCAACATATGAATTGGGGAAGGGACAATTCAGCCTTACCAGGAGTCACTGGACAAGCAAAGCACTTCTCAAACCTGACTAGCTTGCCACTGGGAGACCCTTTTATAATGCAGATTCCAATTCTGTAAATCCAGATGGGGCCTGAGGTTCTGTGCATCTAACAAACTCTAGGTGATGCTAATGCTGCTTGCTGGTCCACAGAGACTTTAGGTTGTGCGTTTTCTCAGTGATTCTGCAGCTCTTGTAGGCAGGAGAATCACCTGCAGAGCGTATTTAAGACAGAGCTGGGCCCTGGCCTCAGAACTCCTGATTCCATAAATGAGGGGAGACCCCCTAAATTTGCATTTTAACAAGTCCCATGTTAATGCTGTTGCTTGTGGTCAAGGGATGATCCTTTGTGAACCACACAGATCAGACATTTTGAGACTTTGTGGTATGGATCAATCTAGTTCACTACATACATTAGCATTTGTGAAGATTGTTATCCTGGTCTCTGGCAGTGCTTTTTTCATTTGCCAAGATTAATTACTCTTTCTGCTCACAAGGCAAAGAATAAGGCAATGGTAGAAAACACTGCACAGAGAGCTCACTTTTAAAAAAAAAATCTATTTTTTTAAAAGAGGTATTGTTTTGCATCCTAGGATTTCTCCTCTCAGGTGTGATCACTGTAGCTCTCCCCCCACCATAGGCCCCCCTCGTCCTCTACCCTGGTCCACTGTGCTTTCCCCGCTCCCTCCTGCCCTGGATGCCTCAGCTCTATGGTCAGCTTTCAGGGGTTGCTTTTAGAGATCATATTTGTTTGACCCTTTGTTTGGTTTCTCTATAGTCCATCTACAAGTGGCATCATCACTTTATCTTTCTCCTGGCCAATTTTGCTTAGCATAATCCCAGCTCCACCCATGTTGCTGCAAATGGCATGAGTTTATCTTTTTTGATCACTGAGTAATAGAGTGGGTTAGGAAGATGTGGCATATATACACAATGCATTCATTGAGGTCACTTAATCTGTCATACAAATGGAGGCTAATGAATATAGAGGCTAATGAATATGGAGGCTAATGAATAGGGAGGGTATACAACAGCCCATTTTTTTTTTGTATTTGTTTCCTCTCCAAGCACAGCTGAAACTGCAGCTTGCTCTTTATACCAGCTCAAAGATGATTTTACAAGACTGGTTCCTTTGCGTCCCATGTGAGATTTTTTGGAATAATTATTCTAGAGATTGTAAAATCTCAAGAGGCGTTGTGAATTTCTTAGAACACATTAATTTTAATTTACATCTAACGTAATCATATTTTTATGTCTGTGTGAGAAAACAATCACCCCCTCTCCAAAATAATTGGAAATGGGTAAACAGTCTGCCTCTTCTTTGGCAGGTCAGTACAACTCATACTCTGTGGATATTATTACTTAACTCGTGGGAGTAGAACAAGAGACTATAAATGTGAGACTACATGGTTTAAGAAACCCCCAAACTATTAGGAAGTGACTTGGATATAATCTCAAGAATGTGATGCTACTTTAGAAAATGGAAATCTGTAAAAATTAATAATAGCTACATATTTTCTTGGTTGACTGTGGTGTGCTGGTCATTGTACCTATAGTATCTCATTTCACTCTTTTTTTAAAGATTTATTTATTTATGCATACAAGCACTGGGATACACGCCAGAGGTGTGGGTGGGGGATGAGAGGATTCACCACAGACAAAGCAGGGAGCAGAACAGGCAGATCAACAGAAGTCCACTGCTGAGGGGAGCAGCGGGCACAGCAGGAAAGGTCTGCTGCGCCATGTGTCCCCTCCCTGGCCGGCAGCAGGGATCGAACTTGTGCTGCAGTGGCTGAGGTTTGCTTCATAGTCCATTGCCTAACCCACTGCGCCACCAGGGAGGCCCTCATTTCACTCTTATAACAAACTTAGATCTATAGGAGTCAGTAATCTATTGCGATAGTAAAGTTGCATATCAACTAAGCAGAGACTCTCAGGACATGACGCTAAGCATATACTGCTTGTGTCTGGGGTCACCTGGGGGTAGGCTAGACTGCTTTGCTGACCTTGGCTGGGATTGCTCCCATATCCTGGAGTCATCTGGATATTGACTAATCTAGTTGAAGGATGTAGGCCAACATTGACTAGAGTAGCTGATGTATCCGGGCTGTTCCATGTGTTTCTCATCCTTGAACAGCCACCTTCTCCAGGCTGTCACGTGGTACCTGAGAACACAAATGGAAACACACTGGCCTCTTGAGATCTAGACTCAAACCACCCTATCATCACCCCCCCCCTTACTTACAAAGGCCAAAGCCAGTCACGTGGCCATGCCCAGAGTCAGAGTGAGAGATCCCTCAAGGCCTCATGCCAAAAGGTGTGATGCAGGAAGGAGCGAATAGGGGCCATTTTTTCTTTCTGTGGTCTATGATGGAGTAAAAGGGGTTCAGGTATTAACTTGTCCAGATCACATTACTCATAAGTGATGAATACAAGGCTGCAGAGCAAGATTGAGGCGCTCTCTTAAGACTCCTTTCCTTTATGGCCCATTGCTTTTCCTCTTTTTGTTGTAGCCTATTTGAGAAGGACTGTTAATGGAAGGTGTATCATAGTCAGCACAGAGGTTAAAAAATATCTTTGCACATGAAGTTGTGATTGATGCACATGCATGCATATGTATGTATATGTTAACATGCATTGTTTTCTCTTTGCTCAACCCAAAGCATTTTGTTTTAAATTTTATTTATATATAACACATTAAAAGGACAGGTTAATTAGGAAAAGGAGAAAGGAAAAGAGAGGCACCTGCATGCTCACAGGTGCACAGGAGACCTGTCTCTAGCCAGTGCCTGCCTCAATTTTATTAATGTTTTTTGTGTTTATAGGAAGGCAGTAAAATATTTACATTTTCAACTTAAAAATTGATTCAACGTGTAACCCAATACATTTTTCTCAATAAAGGCAGAAGCAACTTTCTTGTTGCCTGATTACGCTGGGGTTGCTATCCAAAGAGTGGGTTTCCCTTACTCAGACTTTTCCAAAGTGATGCCATAAGCAGTTTTGAGTTCACCCTCAAGGCTTTTGCGCAGTTTCCACCTTCCTGATGAGTTTTGCCAGCAAGTGGTAGTGCGCCTTCCAGTACTGTCCAGGGCAGGAAGCACGTGGACCTATGATGTGTCCAGCCTAGTCATCTGACCCAGCCAACTTAGACAAGGCCAGTTGTGGCGGTGGATGCAGCCGGCCGCCAGAGGCCAATGCCATCCAACATTCGAATGGTATCACAGATTCTGCTTGTTCTCATTTCACGCTCAGCAATCAAACTTGTGATTCCTGATGTTCATTGTCTTCAGAAAGAGGAGAACCTGGTCAGACTGCCTGACCTGCCTGAAAGTTATCTTTCTCATCCAGAATTACTAAGCCACCACTCGGCTAGGGCTTTAAACACTTAAAGAGTGTCATAGGTGTGAGTCAGCATCCAGCATCTTCAAGGCTGATAAATGCAGGGAAGCTGATAAGATCAGTTATCTGAAGTTGTCCTGCTCAGGGCCAGACTTGAGGATGATGACTCACCAAAAGGGCTTTTATACCAGCTACCGTTTCCTAATCATTTTGCTGCACACCAGGCTCGGTGTGATTTTATTTACATTGCTTCATTTGGTTCTCCATCCACCAAGTCCTCAACTGTGTGTGATAGGACTTTCGTTTTCATTTTACAAAGAGAAATACTGAGGTGCTGAAGAGTAAAAACTTACCCCATATCTAATGGTTACTATGGTCAGTCACAGTTTTTGGCTGCCATTCAAAATCCTTTCTCATTGCCCTTCATAATAGAATTCAGTTTTATTCCAGGAAACAGTGTTAGTTACCTGCTTGGCTTGAGCCTGTGACTGCCTTTTGCTATTGAAATAGAATTGTTGCACTGTGTGGCGCTTTAAGGGGGCCTGCTTAAAGAGAGTTGACCTAGTTGGGAGGATGGAACTTTCATCCCCCAAGGCTGCTTCTGGCTGCTAGCCTGAAGTGCGGGTGTGCTGGTTAGAGCCATCTTGGACTATGGTGTGACCTTCTGAAGGTAAGCGAACGTTGGAGTTGGTAGAACAGAAATGGGGAAGGAATCTGGGCCTGTGATGGCAGCATGAAGCTATTGTGCCGGTTCCATTCTAGAGCTTTTTGCCAGCTCCCTGAACACACCCGTGCTCTCTGAATAGAGGAGAAAGTTAGGGGTGGCTGTTGGGAAGCAGTGGACAATGTTGATACACTATCAGGCGCCTAACATTTGAACTACGACACGTACATATGTTTGAGTTCGTCTCTGCTCTTCATTAGCTATGTGTATTGGGCACATTTTATGTCTACTGTACATCCTTTCAGTTGGTCTTTTAGTCAAGGCATTGATCCAGAGGCCAATCTCATGTGGGTGTAACCACATAGTGCTTTGCTTTAACCTTATGGTGAATAGTTCACTTTCCACTCCAGGAATTCTTTGATGTTTAACAACAGAGTGGCCTGCTGGAAACCTATGGCACCCACACATATTTATTATGGAAGGTGAGGGAGTTAAAGGCCCAATACTTAATCCTTCATTAATGCAGGGTGGATAGCTAGGATAAATGATTTCTTCTTCCATCCTTGGCCAGATCATTCTGAACTGCATTTTAGCATTGTTTGCTTCTAAGAGGTTCTCAGAGAATCAGAAAAGATTAATCCCAGTTGCTTATCGTTGGGACCAACTTAACAATGTACTCCTGTATTGATTCTCTCTTTGTGTTCCCTTCTCCCCAGCTCCCTACATCTAATTCCCTGGAATCCCTTCCCAGAATAAACAGTTTGCATGCAAACTCTTGCTTAAACATAGAATTAAGGCCACCGGATTGCAAATACAAAGAAATTATATTGAAATAAAATCACCAGAGTATAAAAAATTTTGTGATATATTAATATATGTACTCCTTTATTAACTTATTAATGACAAGATCTAGTGATGTGTCTAATGACCACCCAAATTTTATTTATTTTTTTAAATATTTATTTATGCACACAAGAGCTGGGGTACAGGCCAGAGTCGCAGGAGGTGAGAGGATTGACCACACAGAGCAGGGAGCAGAACAGGCAGACTGTCTGAAACACACTGCTGAGGGGAGCAGGGGGTGAGGCAGGAGAGCTCTGTCTTGCCATGGCCATGTGGGTCCCCCACCTGGCCAGCGGCAGGCATAGAACTCGTGCTGCAGTGGCTGCGGTTTGCTTCATAGTGTGTGGCTTAACCCACTGCGCCAGCAGGGAGGCCCGACCACCCACGTTTTAAAATGCAGTGATCATAAAGGATATGTCACAATACCTGTAATAACTGTCAACTGGCATGAAAACTAGCTTTGATTCCTACAGCCCCAGATGTTAATACTCCTGTGGTTTTGTTAGTGGGCAGACTAAAGGAGCACCCCAGGACCCCCAAACATGCCTGCTGTGAATGGATTCTGCCGTCCACTGCATAAAGATAAAGCATCTCCTTAGTGCATCAGACCATCAGTAGAAAAGAACTTTAATGCAATTAGTATGTACTAGAAGAGAAAAAATATAGTTAAAATAGTTTCCCCATGAAACACCCAAAGTTACCCATCCCCTCGTGGGTAAATGCTCAGCCAAATAGGGTTGGCCCAAAGTGGGGACACTGAAGTCCTAAAGCTTGTCCCAAGTCTAAGGTACCTTCTCGTGGGGACCCACAGGAAAGGGGCAGAAGGGACCAGGCAAGTCTGGAAGGAAAAGAACAAAGTCAAAATACAAGTCCAGATAAAGGCTGCCATCCATGGTCAGCCTCCCCCCAGTCTCTCACCCAGGTCTTTGTTTCTTTTCAAGAGTCTCTGTCCACATCTCCCGAGTCCCTGGTACAAGTTCAAGGCAAAGAAGCAAATGTTACTGCTGCTTCACATGTCTCTCTGTTGCATGTGCCTCATCCAGTCGCCTTCTTTTTCCCAGCCAAATCCTTTTTAGCTTCCCCTTGCTGCTCAGCATCACCCTTCCTTAGGTGGGGCAGGGACCCTGGAACCCCCCCTTTGTATGTGGATTACAGTTACAGATTCTTGCCTATAATGATATTTAATGAAATACTGCATTTTAGGTTAAAAAATTAGTTAACATAAGAATGCAGTTTTTTTCTTATTCAAGTTCAGGGACCCACTAAATTGTATCTATATCCTTGGGGATCCATACACCCTCAAGAAGGAAAATCACAACGGATGAAGGAAATCGTTTTAAAGTGAATACCCAATATTACCTAAACCACAGTCCATAAGAAAAGCCCTTCATGTCACCCATCATGGGGGCCGGGACAATGAGGGGAGCACAAGTGCATCCCAATTCTTGTTCTTGTCTCACTGACCTTCCCTTTGAAAGGACCTTTCTCGTAAGTGCCCTGCAGTCAAGACTTGGTGCCTCCTTTAGAAAGTTCGCCTCCTTCTCAGAGGAGTTGGCCTCACCTTTGCATTCATCAGTTTTCTGTCTTCTTTCCCTCACTAAGCAGTGTCATCAAATAACTCTATAGTGACTCATGCGGCAGTGCAGGGAGCACTTGTTCCAGGCCTTTCCACTGTGGTGGGTTGTAGTGAGCAGAGAACATCCTGACTCCCCAGGAAAAACACTTGCAGAGACAGGCCAATCTTAAAACCTAAGGAAAAGGCATTTTCCTGACCTCACCATAAATTAAAAGATTTCTCCAGTTATTGTGAAGCTTGTATGTTAACGGAAAACAAAGTCTCAGTGACAGAGTTTATTAGGTAATCAAAATGAGGATTTGAACCTGGGAAGAAGTGCAGAGATTTATTCTGAGAGCTGTTCCAATAAACACAAGCTTGAATTTAGCTTATACGGTAGGAATAGTGAGTCACTGACATAAATGATCTAATTATTCTTGATAGGAGGGGCTACTTGGTCCAAGTTGTCCTGACCTAAAGATACACTAATGAATGCGCCCCACAGATGCTAAGGCTGGTCCTTGTTATGAAATTATGTTGATCTGAAAAGACTAACTTTACCTTCAGGCAACGTATTCCTGCATAAAAAATGGGATCTGTGAAGGTGGCTTTACTCTTTTGCCTGGTAGGCCAGGGATGGCACTCTCTAGAAGATTTTTAATATATTTACAACTCCGGTTAGTATGCACATCAGGAATAGTTCTTTATTCATCCCACAGCTCCTTTCAAATGGGTTCATTACTGAGCTGTCCATCTTTCCATGATTCTTCTCTGAGCAACACAAAACACCTGGTTGCATCTATTAGGAGCTTGATTAGGGGCTTAGAGAGTGTCACTTGTGCGCCCCCCCACAATACCTACTGATGGATGGAGTTGTTGACTGCTTTGTTATTTAACTCTTTCTCCTGAGTTAGTAATGCATTTTAGTTTCTTTTTAAGATTTTTGTTTATGCATACAAGAACTGGGGTACAGGCCAGAGGTGTGGGGGGTGAGAAGATTCACCAGAGACAGGGTGGCCAACAGAACAGGCAGATCTACTGGAATGCACTGCTGAGGGAAGCAGTGGGCGAGACAGGAGAGGTCTGCTGCGCCGTGTGGGTCAGCTCCCTGGCCCTGGATTGGCTGTGGATACTTCATAGTGCGGTGCTTAACACCTTGTGCCACCAGGGAAGCATTTTAAATAAACTTTGTTTTTTGGAACCATTTTGGTTTATAGAAAAATTGTGAAGATAGTACAGAGTTCTCATACACCTGCACCCAATGTCCCCTCTTCGGAACATCTTACCTCAGCATGGTGCCTTCATCACAGTTCCAATATGGTACATCACATGAAACAGTATGGTACATTGTCACTAAGTAAAGTCTGCATTTGATTCAGGTTTCCTTAACTTCTACATACTCTGCTTCTTCTGTTCAGCATCCCATATTTTTTTTCTTTAAAGATTTATTTATGCATACAAACACTGGGGTACAGGTCAGAGGTGTGGGGGGTGAGAGGATTCACCACAGACAGAGTAGGGAACAGAACAGGCAGACAGACTGAAATACACTGCTGAGGGGAGCAGCGGGAGGCAGGAGAGGTCTGCCACACCATGTGGGTCACCTCCCTGGAGGGTGGCGGGGATCGAACTCATGCTGCAGTGGTTGCAGTTTGCTTCATAGTGCAGTGCCTAACCCACTGCGCCACCAGGGAAGCCCAGTCTTTGAATTCTTAACTCAGTCACTATATTTGTTGGAAAATAATTCATTTCTCCAAGGTTTTCTGAGGGAATGTTGTCCCCTCTGTGAGTTTTAACCCCTGATTATCAAGTTGGGTGGCTGTGGCAGTCATATATCTTACTTGAAAACGAGTCCCCTCTGCCTGATTCACACAGAAGGGTTTATCTGAAGTTGTGGTGTTTCCGGTTCCAATTCTTTGCAGCCCTATGCATGCCCTTTGGGCATGTAACTTTGTAATTTTTCTCACTAAAGGAGAGTATTTCTATGTCCCGGAGTCTTCAGTGGACCATGTGCGTGGCTTTGACCAATGGGATGTTAGCAGATATACATTAGAGGCTTGTAAAAAAAAATTGTCCATTTAAACTTTTTAAAAAAGATATTTATACATACAAGAGCAGGGGTACAGGCCAGAGTCCAGAGTGGTGAGAGGATTCACCAGGGACAGAGTGGGGAACAGAACAGGCAGACTGACTGAAACACACTGCTGAGGGGAGCAGCGCGCGAGGCAGGAGAGGTCTGCTGTGTGATGTGGGTCCCCTCCCAGGTGGCGGCAGGGATCGAACTCGTGCTACAGTGGCTGCAGTTTGTTTCATAGTGCGGTTACTAAACCCACTGCACCACCAGGGAGGCCCCTAAACTTCTTTTTTTAAAAGATTTATTATGCATACAAGAGCTGGGGTACAGGCCAGAGTCGCAGGAGGTGAGAGCACTCACCAGAGACAGAGTGGGGAGCAGAACAGGAAGACTGACTGAAACACACTGCTGAGAGGCAGGAGAGGTCTG
>JAGFMF010012069.1:7465110-7477490 GCA_019455555.1 Galemys pyrenaicus | reverse complement strand
GCCAGATCATTCCAGTTGTTTAGTTGAAGCTAGCCCAGATTGGCTCACAACTAGGTGACCCCCAGGCATACGGGCAATCTGAATTGCAGCTGTCCATAAATATACAAACAAGGCCAGCCCCACGTCAGCCCAGCCCTTCAGAACCCTGAAGATTCAAGAGCTAAGTTAGTGCTTATTTTTGTTTGTCATTGAAATTTTGGAATTGTTATACAACATTGTCATGGAAATGAATAAATGATACAGGTAGTTTACAGAATCTCTGGGAGGACCAGAGAACTTGGTTTTGATGTTACATGGTTGGGAGGATTGCCAACTATCCCATAGGATGTTTCTAGAGAAACTTTTTCTGGTGCTTCATGGTACTCAGGATCCTTGATGCTCGGGGAAACCGTGTGCCATCCTATCGCTTGCAAGAACCATGACCTCTCTCACTGGAGATAGTTACTGGAATCGTAGCTGTGCGGGAATCTGGAAAATGTGTGTTTTTTTTGTTTGTTTTTAAGCCTTCTTTCCTCTGTGGTATAAAACCTGCTAGAAGGTGTTTGGAATAAGGGAAAATGTGTCATTCTCCAATAT
Source organism: Galemys pyrenaicus (assembly GCA_019455555.1). Lineage (NCBI taxonomy): Eukaryota > Metazoa > Chordata > Mammalia > Eulipotyphla > Talpidae > Galemys > Galemys pyrenaicus. The sequence goes on along the minus strand of JAGFMF010012069.1, from coordinate 7,476,914 downwards.
CTGCCAATATCCTGAACCCTGACCCCCACCGTCTCAGAAAGGGGGCCATCAGGTGTTTATCGTCTCAGGAGTTGAAATCCTGAGAGCAGGAGTCTTGGACCCTTTTAGTGCTCTGAACCAGACTTCCACGGGCAACCTTAGCTCTAGGAAAGTGGCTTAGTTCTGATGATGGCGACTAAAGATAATCCCTGCCTTCTCCTACCTTGGCATCTGGCAAAGAGTAACATGTGAACAGTTCCAGGGGAAGCAACATTTTATTTGGATGACATCAGTTGCTGTAAACAAGGAGTTCGATCCCTTTTCTCTTTGCCTATAGTGAGTGAAGAGTCACAAACAAAAGCATATAGACAAGCATAGTCATGCTCTTATGTGGGGAAGATGTAAAGGAATAAATATGTCATTCTCTCTCCATCACCTAAACACATGCCTATCTCTTTGACCTAAATATCCAAAATATCTACAAGCTGACAGTCCTGGGCTGATTGATTTTAAGCTCATCCTTGTTCTCCCATCCATTCCCCTCACAAGCCACAATGGCCCTCTGAAGTGTCTATTCTGGGTCACAGGGCAGCAACGGATGGATTGAGGACATTTCTATTAAATGAAAAGGCTTTGAAGGTAGGTGTATTTATTTGTCAAGTGCCAGTTTGAGATTGGCCCCAGTATACTTTTATTTGTTGTTTCATTTCTTTTTTTTTTTGTCTCTGAAGACCTTGTTCCAAGTTAATGTCTTCTGAAACATTTTGGTGACCTTTTTGTGTTTTAATAGGTAAAATCACACTGTTGATAACACTACAAACATTGAAAAAGATTGTACTTGTGCGGTATTTCAATAGGTGATTTTTTTTAGTATATCTGGATGAAAAATAATGTATTTACTTAGCCAGTATTTGGAAACTTGATTATCAATAAAAGTAGAACCAAACTCATTGGGCGAATACATATGTATACATATATATAAATATATAAGACATATACATCATATAGTCTATATTTTGAGCTGTGGCAATGTGACTAATTTGACTTGGATGATCAAAGATAGTCTGATTTGCCAAGAGCAGTGTGGCTCCTGTGACTTTGGACATTTAGTCACTTGGTTTGATATCCCTTGTGTATTGATGGGGAATTGCGCTAGGCAATAATAATCTACCTAGGAGTTTGTGATGGCCTCTTCTTATTTTCTGAAATACATTTCCATATATATATTTAAAGATTTATTTATTTATGCATACAAGAGCTGGGGTACACGTCAGAGTCGCGGGAAGGTGAGAGGAGTCACCAGAGACAGAGCGGGGAGCAGAACAGGCAGATCGACCGAAGTACACTGCCTCCGGGAGCAGCGGGCGAGGCAGGAGAGGTCTGCTGCACCATGTGGGTCCCCTCCCTGGCTGGGGATCGAACTCGTGCTACTGTGCCATGGATGCTTCACAGTGTAGTGCTCAACCTGCTGCGCCACCAGGAAGGCCCCACATTTCCTTATATTACCAAACATTTTTTTCCTAAGATCTGAAACTTCTGGCAAAGGGGCCAGATTTGAATCAAGACCTACTCTAGGGTAAAGCCACCTCCATAGATTGTCCCCCACCTACACCTATCACTGGGTCTCCCTGCTCTGTAAAATCTCCCCTAGCCTACTGGTATAATCATCAGTCCTGGTGACATATACATTTATACCTTTGCGTGTACCTACTGGCCTGCCCAGAGAAATGCTCTGCTCATCTGTGATTTAGCATACAGGTTTCTGTGGCCTAGACTAAGGACAGACTCAGCTTTATGCCCAGAATTCTTGTTTGCTCAGCCTTTAACCAAGACGCCTTCCTCTGAACTAACACAGCTGTACTTCTGGCACCTAGGCTCGGCCCTCTGTGCCTCCAAGAGATCTATTCACAGCACAGATGTTAACCTCTAGAGGATAAATACAGACTTAAGCCTGTATGTCCTCACCCCTGCGTCAGTGCTGTACGATACAATCAGTTTTCAGTTGACGGGATGTGATCCTGGAACTCCCAGCACAACGCTACAGAACTTGGATAGCAAAATTCCCTGCCTTTCCTTAACTCTCCTGCACTAGCTTGCCTGACTTCTGACTTCACTTTTAATTTTACAAGAGTCTTGTGATGCCTCTTTTGCTTCTGTCCAGTAAAGGGCAGTGAATGTCTTTGGTCCCAGGTTCCTCCTTATGCTCTGTGTGGATGAGGTGCTAGAGCAGTGTGCCCTCTGACCTCTCAGCTTGGCCGATTATCTCACGTAGGCCTCATGTCACCTTGAGGGGGTAGGTGCCATTATTATTCCTAATTGGAAGTGAGGAAGCTGAGGCCTGTGATGTTGAGTGAATGCCAGAAGCTAATACATGGAACCAGCCAGGATTCCTACAGGGACATCTAGCTCGCAGGTCTGCACTTGACCCTCTATGCTACTTTTTCTGGTATCTGTTTTACACACATGCACGTGTGGTTGCATGACACTGTAAGTTTTACTTTACAATTTTTTGTTTTATTTATATTTACTTTTCAATGTATAATGGAGGTAATATTAGAATACCCCCATGGTGCACCCGCTGCCAAATCACCCGTAGTACCTTGTGCTTATTTCCCTTTTTCTTACTCCTTCCCCAACTGTTAAATATTAGATGATCCTATAAACTGCAGTTTCCTGAGTTAGAAAGGTGAAGCTACTGGAAGGGATTGCTAATCAAGGAACTCCTCTTTCTCACACTATACTACCAAAATATCCTTTTGGTGGAAGAAAGGCCAGAGAATACAGTAAATATCCTTGCAGGTATCCTTCAGAAATATCTTCATAAGTCAGATCAAATCGTTTTTAATCAAAGGCAGAGGCAGGATAGGAACCCGACACACCAAGTAAGTGCAGTGGTTGGAATTATATTGTTGATTAAAACATGGGTATGTTACATTACCTGCCTTATGTGGTCCTTAGTGAGTACTAAAGGAGTGTTAGCTATTATGTCTATTCCACGGTGCTTCATTAATCCTCTATCCCTTTTTAACAAAGCACAGGGTTTTTCTATCATTTAGATAGCTGCCTACCTCCACCTCATTGGATTAAACAAATATGATCATAAATATGAGAAGGAACAGTGATAATGAAAAATGGATACTCAAGTTTTGATGGCTGGCATGACTTTATTTACTTAGTTAATGGAAGTTGAGTGGGAAGGAAAAGGAGCATGTCACTGACAAAGAAATGCTACCAATTTAGGCTCTGTTTTAATGTATGGCTGTTGCTTGTTCCCTGCTGCTTTTCATTTCTTATTCAATGAGGAGCAATCCCTTTTTGACTTTTCGAGTTTCATAAGCTGAGAAATTCTCTTCAAAACACATTAGCCAAAGCTTTCTGCCTGGCTTTCACTCATTACCGTCTCAGTCACCAAAAATCAGATTTCCCAAATTGCTTAGACGTCTGAGATCTGCAAAAATGTCAGCCTGTGCTTTGTCATGTGGAATCACTTCCTATGTGAGGTTCAGCACGGGGTTTTGCCAGGGGGCTATACCTCAAGGATGGTGGTGGCCATTATTACTTCCCCTCTTTTAGAATAATATTGGATGGAGAGCCCCTAAAATAAAGATTCTCAAATTTTCTGCATATAAAACTCAGGTATGGGAGAGAAAATTCCAGATGATCATAAAACAAAATTATTAGGATGTAACATTTTATTTTTTTAAGATTTATTTATTTATGCATACAAGAACTGGGGTACGGGCCAAGGTATGGGAGGATGACAGAATTCACCAGAGACAGAGTGAGGAGCAGAACAGGCAGAGCAACTGAAGTACACTGCTGAGGGGAGCAGTGGGCAAAGCAGGAGAGGTCTGCTGTGCCATGTGGGTCCCCTCCCTGGCTGCAGTGGCTGCGGGTTGCTTCAGAGTAGTGCGTTGCTTAACTCATTGCGCCACCAGGGAGGCCCAGGATGTAACATTTTAAAGAGGAGTGTTCGAAGTGGTAAAATAAGTAAATATTAGCCTAGGGAAAGTGTGGATGAGCTTTATAGAGTGTTTAAATACAAATTCTCTTTCCACTTTGTGCTGTGTTATACCTGGGACTACTGAATACACTTCCCACCTGTACACATCTTTGCGCATATGTTGTGCCTTCTGGCGATGCCCTTTATTACCCTGGTAAACAAAGACACCTTTTCTGTGATATCATTTCAATGGGTCTGAGTTCGCCAATCCTCGGAGAGGAAGGGCAAGGATACCTCTTTCTTTCATCAGCTAGGAACGTGGTTATTTGGGACGCTGGAAGTCAATTTCCTTCCCCAGTATGCTGCAGGAACCATGGGTGTCATTATATATGGTACACGTTTGTCCTGATTATCTCTTGTCCACTCATTTAGAGATCAATGCATTAGCTTCTCTCAGTCGCCGCTGCTGCCTCGTATCCAGCTCTCCATACTGCATGCATCTTCTCTCTGACCCATCCCGTTCCCCAAAATTATACACATGAGCCTCATTCTGAAGACCCAGCTCCCAGAAAGCTGTCTCTTTAAAGCTTCCTTAATAGCATTAAGGAAGTACAATGCAGACAGGAAATTTTAAACTGGGTATCAGATTGTGCTTTTAGTCCATTGGCCCTGCCGTCTTCCTTCTCCTTTCCCCCTTGGCCTGCAGCCATGATGCCGACGCCCATCACTATCCCCTCAAGAATCATCCTTTCCTCTGCTCAATTCCTTCTTCTCCATGCCAGAGGAAGCAAAAGTCCTTTGTAAATTTTATAAGCTTTGCCAAATGGCCACAGTAAAGACACTGTTCTATATCATTCTACAGACTCCTAGCTTTCACTTGAAAGCCTCAGTTTGTGGTTTTTCTTCACTTGTTCATTTTCAGGTGTATAGGAATCTACCTGCTTGGCTACAAATGTTCCCCCAAAATACTATCTCCAAGATGGAAAGTAATGTTTGGGGGAGGGGGTTCTACTCTGAAGACTGACTATAGGCTCAAACGCAGCATTTTCTTTGCCTCCTTGTCCAGCGGTTTACAAGGGGTGGATATGACTGTGGAATCTGGAAGAAAAGCAAACTTGAAATACCAAACTCATTATGTTTCTTCTCGACAACACCCAAGATCTAACTCCAAAGTTCCAATCCCCCAAGATTTCATGGAACTCATGAACCTAGAAGTTAGTGGGGCTCCCTGTGTTCACAGAACTTCACAGACCCCATAAATCTGTGAGTTTCAAGGATAGATCCTTTTTTTGGTGTGGGGGGACGTCCTATTTCTGATCTTACTTAAGTTTTTCTGATTTGACTTTTTCTAAACCTGGTAGAGACAGGTGACATTCTTAGTTACTGTAGTGGTCTCCTCTCAGGGTGAGGTTAGAGGTATGGGGGTGAAAGTATTCATCAGAGACAGAGTGGAGAATGGAAAAGGTGGATTTATTGAAATACCCTGCAGGGGTGCAGGGGGTAATGAGAAATATCATCTACACAAGGAGGGTTTGAGACTCTCATAACTTTGCTTGCAGGCTTTTTCATGACTGGGGGAGTTAGTCTCTGCCACTTTGCTGTCTTCGGTGGGCCTTCCTCACAGGAAGTGCCCTGCCTGGTTGTGTTTGCCCTGCCTCCACATTCCCCAGAGTTCTCCATAGCCCCCTTTTGGTCATGTGGACCCAGGGCCAGGTTCCCATGGCAACTCTATCACTTCCTCTTTGCTATTTGTGTCTCTCAAAATTGTTTAGCTGATCAAAGTGCAGAGACTAAGTTTCAATTTATTAAAATGATAGTTACCATAGGATTTTTTTCCCCACTGTGTTGGCTGAAAAGCATCACTGTTGTCTGAGAGGAGACTTGGTATTTAGTGACTTAATTCTATGCTTTGGGGTTTATTTAATTCAGTTAAGCCTTTGGACATACGTTTAATGGGATCCTGTTAAGGCTTGGACACTACCAGACACCACACGTAAATCTCAAAAGGCTTCCGTAACTTCCTGGGGATAATCAGCATACATAGATAAATACAAGGGGGAAGTTGCATTGTGCCCTGAAAGAGGTTTAGGTAAAAAGTGTTTATATCACTTAGTGTTCGAGATCAGTGTGATTCCTGTGACGCATACTTTCTAGTAGCTACCCTGGAGCATTTAATTTTAGCCTCACGTCTTTGGATCCCAACAGACTTGGGTTCAAATCCTGCCTCTGATACATAACAACGCTGTACCTTGGTTTGTTCCTTTATAGTCACTCACTTTCAGTGTCTGCATTTCTAGAATGTGATCAGTGATTCCTTAGAAGGTGATGGTGAGGATTCCATTAGGTGAGAACTAAACAAGACGACATTCATTGTATATAGAGCTTGGCACATCGTAGGTACCTGGCAGGTATCTCCTCTCCTCTTCTCCCATTGCTCCATAAAATGACAGTAGAAATGCCTCTCCATGTGTGAATACTTAAATTAGGTACTGTAGGAAAGAAGTAGGATGTCACATTTTTCAATCTGTGAGTATAAAACTACTTTAAACTGCATTGTGAGGCCTCCCCCGAATGCCCTGTACAAAATAACACATAGTACCCCCTAAACTCTTTTCTACTTATTTTCTCCCTAGCACGTATCATCTGAAATGTTACATACAACTAGGTTACTCACTCTCTACCACCCCACCCCTCAATGGGATGTATATTCCCCAAGAACAAGGACCTTGCCATTGAGTTCATTGCTGTGTACCTCTGGCCAAGGATAGTGGCTAGCATACGGACAGTGCTCCATTAAGTATATGCTAGATGAATGATTATAGGTATTAAAACAGTTTTTTCCTTTCCACTGGATTTTGTGATAACACAGAAAACATTTTGACAAGTGAATTGGTACCCTGCAGCATACGTTATTGAGGTTTTGGGGTTCCATCAGGTCTGGGAACAGTGGTCACTGACCTCTGTTCGTTTTCCTCTTCCCTTGTGCATTACCTGCCTGTCTCCACAATCCCTCTCTACATGTGACTCATATCAGTCATGCTCTCTGGTGATTTGTTTGCTGCTAGCTTTTCTCCTGCTCTCACATTTTACTTTGTTTTTATTTTCTTACCTCATTGCTCATTTTTGCTACAGTAGTTAGTTAAATTTCCAAATCTTTGTTTTTATTCTCTGACTCAGTGGTTTATATAAAAATTGCTTTTTCACATTTTCACCAGTAGGTGCCAGTATGTGACATGACTTAGAGAGACAGATTGACTACTTGTGGAGGATTCTTTTTCAGGAAAACATTTTGTCTTTTGAGGAGAATTTGGAAAGAGTCAAACATAAAATATTCTCTCTACTTGCAGGATTCCTGTGTTAAATCTTATTTACCTGTAAAAAGGTGTCATGATTGGAAGTGTTACATTTCTGAACAAAAGCCTCTGACACCCTTTTTTGCTACATAAATAAATTCTTCATAAACTCTTTCTGATGAAGTGTTAGTACACTGTAAAGCTTTCAAAGGTTCTTTAAATCAACATAAAAGGCAATTATTCCATTTGATTTCTCAGATATTCAAGGAGCTCTCCATGCATTTGGCTACTTATCAACACATCCATAGTCATGGTTTCATGTGCACCTTAGTTTTAGAGAATTTTGCTCAAGGTTTTCTGGGGAGAATAGTTCAATGTAAAAGACCTTAACCAAATGAGAACACTTTCAAGAATGAAGGGGTTGCTATTAATAATGACACCAGCATGACAGGCATAAACTGAGCCTGTTCCAGGCAAGCCAGGATGTATCGCTGACTCTGGTTGGGTGGGGCACGTGAAAGGAAGCTTTTTCCACTGGTGGTAGTATCACTTGCCTAAGACAAATGGGTTGAGAGCAGAAAAAGCACAAGGGACTGAGGTGATGGTGCACTGGTGAAATGGTGGTGGGAAATCCATGGGGACCACAATTGATGTCAAATATATATAAATAAAGAAAAAAGAAACTAAATGGTGTGTTGACCACAAGTGATTCTAGCCACTTTGTCCAAAGGAAATAAAGCATCGACCTCTAGATAGTAAGCCTTTACTCGACCTGACTGGATCTCTCCATTGTTCGATGACCTGGTTTAACCAAAGGTGTTAAGAACGAATGACTTAGTGTGTCTGAATCTGAGTGCCACTTCTGAATTCCATCCTTAACATGCGCAAACCACCACAAAATCCCTTATGGACTTTTAAAAGTTACTGATTTTTTAAAAAAAGATTTATTTATTGATGCATACAAGAGCTGGGGTACAGGCCAGAGTCACAGGGGGTGAGAGGATTCACCAGAGACAGAGTGGGAGAAGAACAGGCAGATTGACTGAGGGAAGCAGTGGGCAAGGCAGGAGGTCTGCTGTGCCATGTGGGTCCCCTCCCTGGCCAGGGATTGAACTCATGCTGCTGTGCCGCTGATGCTTCACAGTGGGGTGCTCAACCTGCTGAGCCACCAGGGAGGCCCCTAAAAGTTGCTGATTTTAACATCCCCTCCGGTGAAATCAGTTCCTTTGCTAGTATGTATTCCTTGACTGGCAAGGATGTTTTTAAGTCCTGGTATTCTTTATTCATTATCTGATGCTCATTTGAGAAGGGCTAAACCCCTAAATTCTTCTGCCTTACCCTTGAATTCCTTGATGAGACCTGACTTGTGTTTCTTGTCAGAAACGTCAGCTGTGACACAGACACTTAAAATCAACTCCAAAACTGCTAACTGTTCGACTTGATTTCCTCACATTCCAGACTCCCAAGGTATGAAAAAAGAGGGAAATGGATGCCAGTGTAAAAGGTGGCAGAACTGATCCCGTGTCCCAGCTCTTCCTACGATAATTGATTATTTGTCTTCCTAAGACTTGTCCTTAGGAGAAACCAAAGCTAATTAGCAAAGGTAGCCTAGAATGATAAAATCTATGTGTGGGTGTATATGGCAGAGATGGTTGTGTTCAGTTTTATCAACCTGGCAGAATTATTCCCAAGCACTCCTTATGTGTTATCTTGTGATTCCCTTGGCTGCCACTCCCCAGCATCCAGTCATGCATGCTAACTTATACTGGGAATAAAAAAGTTCTGAAGATAGTTCTTTTTTTAAAAAAAGATTTATTTATGCATACAAGAGCTAGGGCACAGGCCAGAGTTGCAGGAGGGGGTGAGAGGATTCACCAGAGACAGAGTGGGGAGCAGAACAGGCAGATCAATGGAAGTACACTGCTGAGGGGAGGAGCAGGCACAGCAGGAGAGGTCTGCTGCACCATGTGGGTCCCCTCCTTGGCAGGGAGCAGGGATTGAACTTGTGCTTCCGGGCTGCGTTTTGCTTCACAGTTCATTGCTTAACCCATTGTGCCACCAAGGAGGCCCCTAGAGTTAGTTATTAGAACAACTTTAGAATACTTTTCAAAATAAGTGTCAGAGAAGACACAATGGAAATATGTAGACTTAAACCCTATGTGAGCTGGTTATAGAAAAGGAAATTTGATTTTATTACTTAAACATTGTGTATACATTGCACAGAGGAAGTGAAAGCATTCCTTACAAACCTTCCAGAATCTTCTCCTGGCTTATGATGCCTCCATATTTGTACTTGTCTACTACCTATGCACAGGGGAAGTAGCCAACATTTTATGGAACTTCAAGCCTTTGAGAGAATGGTTGTCAAGATGGCGCACATTCATTCTGACCTGTCCCCTTGCCCAGAGAAGGAACCTTCTCATCCAAACCCTTGTTCTAATCTCTACTGAGTATATTCTTTTACACCAGGGATCTGCTGACTAGTTTCTGTGAGTCAAATATGACTCAGTCAAATATGACTCACCACATGTGTTTTGTTAATTTTGTTTTTGTTTGTTGTTTTTTTTTTTGTTTTAGGAAGGAACCACAACCATTGGGTTACATATTCCCTATGACTACATCTGTTCTACTGTTGCCAAGTTGGTAACTGTCAGACTCTCTAGACCTGAAAAGCATGAAATATCCCCTGGTCACTTACAGAAAAAATAGGCCAACTATTGCCTTACAAAATTCTGTGGTTTCCAGCTTTACATTTCTCTGAATCTATTCTAAAGTAGCTAAAAGAATCATCCAGAATGCCAGTGGAATGGTATAGACACTTTAGATTATATCAACTAGGAGAATTTTCCAGGTGCCCTTTTACGTCATTCTCTAAGAAGGCCAAAAGTCAATTTGACTTGCACTGAAATAAGTCATCCCTGATAACTAGCCTAACTATGCTTCCCTAGTCCTCTTAAATTTTGTTTTTGTCTTTATCTTAACATAGAATTTTTTAAAGCTGCCTTATTTCATATCTGGAAAGTAGATTTTAGGTGGTAAGTTCACATGAGACAATACAACCCTGACTAACAGTTAAATGATGCTTTGGAATATATGAAACTGGATCAAAATTGCTATTTTAAAAGCTGCTTGTGCTTATAACTTCCCAGGTGACAGAATTTATCACTGGGACACCTGAGCTTTTATGTGTGAGAAAAATACCACTTAAATGCATCTCTTGGTTATTCAGAGGCAAGGCCCGGATTCTATTCTGCATAAAAATGTAAAATGCTATCTTGTTAGGAGCACAGCTGTGTCTATTATGTGGCAAATGGATTTCCCCCTCTTATTGCTTCCTTTAAAGTGAGTGTGTTGTGCACCCAGGGATTTGAGGGAGAGTGCACAAGATAGAAGTCCCTAATCTGAAGAAAAAGGGTCTCCCCTCCTCAGCAACAGGATGAGCATGCTGAGTAGCTAAGAGGAAGGGGACCAATAGGAGACCCATGACAATGGGTATGACCTGTGAACTCTAGAAAAAATGTCTAAGAACAGGGTTTGAAGAGTTGTTAAAAACTCCCCTCTTTACCACAAGACTTCAGTGAAGTGAGTGAAACATCTCTCACTTATTCTGCTTTGGAGAAAAATGGGCAGGGCTGGGCCAGTGACTGGAATCAAGTATTGTTGAGATGAATAGAAGGGAGGATGGCATCATATGGAGAAAAAAAATAGAATGGAATGGTGACCGGATGGAGAGTAGTAGTAGCCTGAGGGGGATTGGAGAGGTGATTGTAGCAGCAGCTAAGCCAGATGGTCAGCTTTGGGGAGGCTCACAAGAATCTGAGGGAGGAATAGGGTTTTTCCTTGGGCTAAATCTGAAGAGGGAGCTCAGTAAGCTGAAAACAAACAAACAAACTACAATTGCATACATAATGCACTTTCACATACTGTTATAAGAATAAGTTTCCTATTATGACTGAGAGCGAGGAAAAATAGAACTGATTTGGTTTTGACCTTCCAAAAGCAGAAAGATGCGATAAGAATTTGGAATTCAATCAGACTGCATAGAGATTCATTGAAGGAAGTTAGCTGTAGAAATAGTTGGAATTCAGTGTTGACTCCGAGTGAAGGCAAATGGACAGATTAGGGTAAAACTTGAAATGAGCAGAAACTACCCCCCCAGAAAACCCCCAAAATAGTGATTGAGTGTCTCTTATAGAAAGTATAAAAAGGGTAATAAAGGCATCTGTTAGGGCCTCGCACAGGGTGACTATCCAAAAGCTGGATCTCATGATGTCACTTCCTTGCCATCATCTAAGATGGTAACTCTGATTTGACCAGTTGGTAATTGCCATGTGCTTAAGCATTATGATTGTGATGTCGAGATAACTAGTTCTCCTTAAATACTCTTTGTTTTTTTTTAAACAAGTTAACATAAGAACAATAATAATAACAACAACAGCAATAAAGACACAAAAACCAAAAAGGAGGAGACAAGGGCTGACTGGGGACAGTTGGTGGGGAGGGGAGGGGGAGGGTTGAGGGAAGATAGGAGCACGAGGGACTGAGGTGATGGTGCACTGGTGAGATGGTGATGGGGAATACATGGGGAT
>JAGFMF010012069.1:7425260-7464995 GCA_019455555.1 Galemys pyrenaicus | reverse complement strand
CTGAGGTGATGGTGCACTGGTGAGATGGTGATGGGGAATACATGGGGATTACAATTGATGGCAAGTATATGTAAATTTAAAAAAATTATATTAATAAAATGTTAACAAGGAAAAAAATATAAGAAAAAAAGTATTTTAGCTTTTAAACTGGGCACATGAGTGTTCAGAATAAAGATTGTACTTCTTAACTTCCGTTATAGTTTAACCACATGAATAGCAGAAATGCACCATGCATAAGCTGTCTTTGAAGGGAAAGGGAACTTATATTTATTCTTCCTCCTTTTCCTTCCTGCTGGTTGGAATATGGATATGGCAGCTTGAGCTGGAGTGGGCACCTTTGACAGTGAGGTCAGCAGCAGCATAGTAAGAAAACAGAAGGAGCCTGGATCCTTGATGCTCTGGGACTGCTGTACCAACCTGCCTGCCTTTCTATAGACCTTTGTGTGAGGAATAAATACATTTTCCTCTTGTAGATACTTTTGTAGGTGACTTAATTCTGATTCATATAGGAAAACTATTCTCAACTCATTTGAAAGTATCTTGTCTTAGTTGGTAAGTATATTTCCAATCCAGGGAATATACAGAAAAAATGTAGGCATTTTGTCAGTTGTCCACTGCCATTATAATGCAGTGTTAAGAAATAGTCACAACATAGCAATGACATGACAACTTTCTTCCATGTTTCCCTCGTCTCCCAACAAGCTGACCTGGGTATGTACTCATGGTAATGGCAGACATGCAAGAGAACAAGTGTATTTCTGCCCTCTACCATTCCATTGTGAAAAGTAAGGCATAATCATGATGAGGGAAATATATTTTGTGTCTTGATCGGAGAAAGCTATAAAGTCACTTGGCAAAAGGCACAGATGCAGAGAGGGATAATAAATTGAAGCCATTGAAACAGTCAATCTAATCTGCTTTTAAAATAAATTTGGGGATAGATCATGATACTCTATCTTTGGCATTTAATGTATTTGCAGTATTGAAGAGAATTTGGCATGTTAGAGAAGCTGGCAGATTTAGATTGTGATTCCAGTTTCAAATGTATAACTCATGGATTTTAATCTTGATTTACATTTGAAAAGTGTAAGATACTTAAGTAAACAACACTGAAATTATAAGAGAATTTGAGAATAGCTTTGTCTTTAAATTTTTAGATTTTCTAGAATTATTTGTGGAAAAAAATTGGAATTTCTGAAAGAAATAGACAAATTCTTAAAGACATGTAACCTGAGACTGAATAGAGACTGAATAGACTGGGAATAGAAAACCCAAGCAAACTAATTACAAGCAAAGAAATTATGAGGCCAACATTAATTAATCTGATACCAAGAACATAGAACGATATTTGAAAAATAAAATTACAGGAACATGGTTCAACATAACGAAGGCCATATATGCCAAACCCGCAACTAACTTCCTCAGTGATAGAAATCTGAAGGCTCTTCCTCCAAGAACAGGTACATAGCAATGACACCCTACTTTCACCACCACTATTCCACATATTCAGCAGGTATGCAAGAGAAATGTATGAAAGTATCTAAATTGGAAAAGAAGACATAAAGCTATCACTATTTGCAGGTGCCTGTAGCAGAAGAGCTATGTAGACTTTTCTCCAAAGAAGACAGACAGGTGGGCAAAAGATCCATGAGGAAGTGTTCAGCATCAGTAATTAGGGAAATGCAAAATAAAACCAAGTGACTGTTTTTAGTCAAGAGTAGATCCATGATGGATGAACCTTATACATGAAATATCTTCCTGGATGCATGAACTGTGCCTGGAAAACTTCAGGGAAGTCAGTAGGAACTGCATGTGACCGCTGGTTTTTTTTCCCCATCTTTTGATTGTGTTGTGTGGTAACTCCTGGGAAAGAGTTGGATACTAATAGCAGATATTTTGGAAAATGTAATAGAGCGTATGCAGACACATGGAGGGCACTGGCATGGGGACACTTATTCTAGAGGCAGTTTTATCTGTTCTTCAAGGCTGTATTTGGAAATAAAGCTTTAAGGAAGGATGCTGTCTAGTAAAGGCTGACTAGAGGGATTTTCTTGTTTCTGCTGGCAGTTGATGGGTTGATATGAATCACTGGTAGAATGAGATAATTTGTTGCCTGAATAAATTGGAGTTTCTGTTTTCAACCAGGTGTACAATGTGTCATGTTCCAAAACAGTATCAAAATAGAGTTTTAGAATCACCATGGGCCTCCCTGGTGGCCCAGCAGGTTGAGTACTGCACTGTGAAGCATCTGCGGGAGGTGAGAGGATTCACCAGAGACAGAGTAGGGAGCAGAGTAGGGACTGAAACACACTGCTGAGGGGAGCAGTGGGTAAGGCAGGAGAGGTCTGCTGCACCATGTGGGTCCCCTCCCTGACCAGGGATCGAACTCGTGCTCCTGTGCCGCGGATGCTTCACAGTGTGGCGCTCAACCTGCTGAGCCACCAGGGAGGCCCCTCAGAATTCATTTTTGATGCTCAAATTATCTCAAATTTGACCTGTATCCGGCTCTCCAAACTGACTCCTGTGTCCTTTTAAAACGGCTCCATCAACTTTAAAGCACTCAAACAATTTATAAAATGTTTCATTAATGGGAGCATGTTTTGTCACTAAATACTTGTTGCATCCTCAGTGGCTCTCCAGTTCTCTTTGGTATCAGAGGGTGTGCAAGGGTAATAGAAGACCTACCTTCTTCCATCAAAGAGCTAACATTTCACTTCATGTGGTAGGACTATCATAAGCAAAGCAAATCAAGACTCATTTAAGATGATAAATACTCTAGTTCTAAGTGTATTGTTTATTTCTAATTTATTATTTCATTTAGAAGTAATACACTTTCTTGGTATATTGTTTATTTCTAATTTATTACTTCCTTTAGAAAGTAATTCACACCATTTATAATAGCAACACATTTCATCATTGTGAAATGTAAGCAAGACTTATTCTTGTAATACAGTATAGGAGAAAGCCAGTCAGCAGTGTATATACCTAAGATTTTTCTCTTTCCCTTCAGTGTATGAAAGGTAAATTCTATGTCATTAGACAATTTCAGGTTTCACATTCTCACATATCAAATAAATTTGTGGAATGCAATTGTTAGCCAGTCTCAGGTTCCGTAGTGTCACATAGCACCTGCATTTGGTCGTCGTTGTCATTAGGTAATTCTTGCAATCAATTTAGTTTTGTATGTTCCCTCTCTATATAGTACAGTCTCTGGGACCATCTCATATAACACAGGTCTGTTACCCTCTCCTATTTTTCATCCTTTTATTCCTTTTCAGAAGATTTTTTTTTCCAGAATAGTTTCTTTGCTCTATTTTCCAGAATACTCACTACCATTTTTAAAAAATGTCTAACTCAGTGTATCTATTGAATTCATTCGGCTATTGTAATTTTTCCTGTTCTATTAAAATAGAAAACTTTTTCCTGTTTTCTTTTTCAGATGTGCTGCATCACTTATAACTTCAATTTCAGCCTTATCTTTTATGTACTTTAACTTTGTAAACATTTTAAGATCTTTGTCTCCCATCCAAGTACTCACCAGGTCCAACCCTGCTTAGCTTCTAAGATTAGAAGGGATCAGGTACATTCAGGGTGGTATGGCGGTAGACCATTTTAAGATCTTTGTCTTATAATTCCAGTATCTGAAGCGCTATGGCTCTGCTTCACTTGTCTCTTTCTGTTGTTTTTCTGTCATGAACAAGAGCCTGAATTATGTTTTGAGGATACACATTTCTGACAATAACACTAGAATAATCAGATATTTTTTCCTGGAAAAAAATGTTTGTGTCAAAATGGGTAAGTAGGATTACAATGTAGTAGGGTCATAGTCTATAAAATTGCAGCAAAATATACTGGTAGGATTGAAGGCGCTAGATCCAGGCTGCATGGGTCCAAATCTCAGCTTAAACCTTAGTTTCTTCATTCCTAAAATGAAATAGTAACTATACTTATGATAAAAGTATCATAAGTATTAAAAGAGACAATGTATTTAAAATCCTTAACCTGGTGCCTGACAAGCACTCAATAAATGTTAACTGTTCTTAGGTATTTAGAGGGGAGTCTCAAATCTTTCATGTAGGACACCTTTGAGATGCCATTGAAATATGCAGTCATGCATTCATTAATGTATTCATCACTATTTTATTTGATAGGTGGGCAATAAGTATTTGTTGAAAGAACTAATTTGAGCAACTGGTGAGTTGAATCCCAAACAGAAGGGGGGAATTGTAAAGGGTCAGGTAAGACTAGCAAGTGTCATAGAAATAGCCAACACAAAGCTTAGGATCAACATGGTTTATGTGTAGATTATTGGGAAGATCAACCTGGATGTATGGAGCATCCCAGAGAAAAAAGATAATCTATAGAAAAATAGTGGGCAAATGTATTGTCTTAAATGTTGTGTAATTATCTTTTTTCCTTCTTTATTTATATATATTTGACGTCAATTGTAATCCCCATGGATTTCCCACCATTTCACCAGTGCACCATCACCTCAGTCTCTTGTGCTCTTATCTGCCCTCAACCCATTCCCTCCCTCCTCCCCACCAAGTGTCCCTAATTTGTCCTTGTCTTTTTGTTTTTATTATTATTGCTATTATTCCTTTCCTCGATCCTTATTTGGTTCCCTTATATTCCTCCTAGGAGGGAAACCATCGGTATTTTTCTTTTGCCTTCTGACTTATATCACTGAGCATAATCCCTTCCAGCTCCATCCATGTTCCTATGAATGACTCTAGTTTATCTTTTTGATTGCTGAATAGTATTCCATCATGTATATATACCACATCTTTCTGATCCAATCATCCGTTTTTATAATCATTGCCCCTTGTGCATGAACTTTTCTCCCCAACTCTGTCCTATGATGCTCAGCTGATTATATGCACAATTAATGCAGGTATCACATAGCAACTAGTGGGCTTTACCCCCCTTGACATAGTGGGTACCCCCTGGATAATCTGAAAGGCTCAATACCATTACAGTCTTGAGATTATGTGCCCTGTTTTTATATGCAATGTTAGTAATCTTTGAGAGCCATTTTATCTGAAACTGCTAAAGCAATGATTCTCAAGCTTTAGTGTTGCATTAGAATTAGCTGAAGAGCTTATTATAGTACAGGTTACTGGGTCTCATCCTGAGAGTTGTTAATTTCATAGTTCTGAAGAGAATCTGCTTTTCTTAACAAGTTCCCAGGGAATGCTCCTGCTGCTGATCCAGGGACCACACTGAGTTCACTGTAACCAAGTGGAGCCACATTAAATACCGAACTAGTAGAATTTGATCATACTTTATTTGGTAGGATAATTTTCTAAAATATGTATTTAGTTATGCCTCCTACACATGGAGGTCAATCGTTTGATACAACTTAGAGGGAGAAAAAACCCTTTCCATTTTTGTATTTTCTTAGCCATTCCCTTACTGTTGGTTCCGTTTTATTGCTGAGGTTAACTGTTTTATAAGACCTGAGCCACCATTAAACTTCATAAATATTCTAATTTCAGAGAAATCGCATTGCATTATTCATAAATCTGAATGGGTGAAGTGTGGCTTTTTTCATAATAGACCTTTCATAAATGTAAGCATGAATTCTCTCATCAGGACTTTCTGCTGCTCATGTCAACATTTTAAATAAAGTACATATGCAAATTTTATGGTATTTTTTTCCCTTTGTGATTATATATCTCCTTAAAGGAAATACCCATCGCTTCAGATTCCTGTTAATTTTACCTGCTGTTGCCTCCCACCTACATGAGTCACACCAAGTATTCCATGCCACTCTGACAGGCACCTGAAGTTGAAGTCATTTTCACACATTCTGTTTCTTTGTACCCTTGTAGCTCTTTAATGCATTATGGGCAGGAAATTACTTTGCTGATGAGAAGAGTCAGTGGGAGGATGTTCAAATCACATGGCACCCTGTTCATCCACTCACCTCCACTCTTCTCTCAGTTCTGGGCTCTGCTCTCTACATTCCCATTGCTGGGCCTCACTTTATCTCTTTCTTCAGATAAAGCTAACATCAGGCTTTTGTGTGTGGCAGACCTCTTGGTAATAACAGGAAAGTGAAAAGATGGTGACAGCCCAGCCCCACTTGTTCTCAATACCTTAGCTGTGGCCTGTCACACAGGATTTCCCCTTAGGCCTCCATATTGCTTTCATCCTGGCCGCTTTTCTCTCTCCTTTCTCCCCTTCTGTCCTCGTTGCTTCCTTTTTACTGGTCTTCCTCTTGACCTATCACAGGGTAATTAAGCTGCCTGTCCTGGATCTCATCCATTTAACTTTGAACAAATTTCCTCACATTCTCACATTTCTCCATTAACAAGCTTGTCAAGGCCCATCATCATTTATTCTTCTACATAGATATACTATCTATATCTGAAATGATTTGGATTATTGCCCTGAGGAGGAAGAAGTGGCTGTTGTCAGTATTATTTCAAGTATATTTCTTCTTGTTGTTAATTTGTCACAGGAAAGACTTTAGGGCTGGGTATTATGATGGATTGGCACACTTGTGGAAAAGAAAATGACGGTGAGCTAGAAAGTGCCCTGCTGCTTTACTGGATAGGTTCCTTGTCCTGATTCTGCTTTTACTTGGTAGTGGTGTCTTTCTAACAACCACATCACTGCTTCTAGCCTGTTTCTTCACAAATGAATTGAAGGAGTTGGATCAGTGTTCTTCAAGCTTAGGCAGAAATGGAAAGGAGACAAAGGCATTTCACAAGGGCTCAAGTTTAGAAGCAGGGAGGAGTCCAGAACCACATCCTTAGTTCTTTCTCTTCCATGGCCCCATGAGCTCCCTCACAGCACAGGGAGGGCCTGAGAACCTGATCTAGATGGTTTTCATCCACAATTTCCCTCTGCTCATCTGGACCTTCTAACTTTGGGTTTTAGAACCCACAGCTTATTATATATGCTCCTCATGAGTAGAATGAAAATAGATGGGAGCCTGAGAGAGACTCTCCGTGAGCTGGCATAGCTGAGGAATTCTGGAATTGTCTGTTTCAGTTGTGA
Organism: Galemys pyrenaicus; assembly: GCA_019455555.1. Classification (NCBI taxonomy): domain Eukaryota; kingdom Metazoa; phylum Chordata; class Mammalia; order Eulipotyphla; family Talpidae; genus Galemys; species Galemys pyrenaicus. The sequence continues at coordinate 7,457,987 of JAGFMF010012069.1, read as the reverse complement.
GTTGTTTGGCTTTGGGCTCAGCTGTCATCAAATTATTTAGTTATTTAAATATTTCCCATTATTTAAAACTGTCACACATCTGACTTATTTTAGTAAAGATGTCCCTGTTGAAAAATATTTTTCAAAAAGAGAAAAATATTATTTTAAAAGAACAGGCTTATTAGGAAAAGGAGAAAGAAAAAGAAAGGCACCTGCCTAGTCACAGGTAGGCAGGAGAGCTGCTGACTGAGAATAATTTTGATTGAAATTTGACCTTTGGTATTTTATCATCACTAATGAACATGTTTATTGTCTTCAGCATCCTGTGCCATCAACTTACAGAAACCCATTTCCCTAGCAAGAGACTCTGTGATCACTCATATCTCTGGGCAGAAGTTGGTGCTACACCACAGAACTGCCAATGCCTCTGGTACTTGATTTCCACTTACCTGTCAAGGAGAGCCTCCCTTCACTTGTCAGAGACCCATGTCAAGTGGGCAAAGGATAGAGAGTCGGCCCATGGCCATAAACACAAACGAAAGTGAATTTAATGCCTCCAGGGGCCATTCTCAACCTCTGGTATGTAGGAGTCAGTAGATAAATGTTCTAGCAACTCCAGTGGCTAGAATTTTAAGGCACATTCCTTATAGTTTATTATAGTATAGCTGAGGGTTCGAGTCCCATTTGACCAGCAGTCCTATTTGATTTCCTTTCTTCCTTTTTCTAACTTTATCTTTTCCTTCACTTTTATGATTCAATTCAGAGGTATTATGTTTGAACCATAAACTTACTGGAGGGTTGATGGACAGAAATAAAATCACTATACCTGGAAAAGATATGTTAATGGCAGTAGTACCTAACAGTTGGATGTACCTAAACAGTATGGAGAATCATAACAAATTCAACCAGGAGAGTCCTTATAACTTTGAATCTTATGTGATATTTGGCCTGTCAGGATTGCCCTCAGAAGACATAGAGTAGGAATCACTTTTGTTCAGAGTTTATTGAGCTCTTCTTATTTCAAATGAGTACATGTCAGTCATTGTAACAAGCTATTCTGTCAAAAGTCGCTCTTTGTGGTAGAATATTCTAGATAATGTCTTCTGCCCAACCAGTCCCCTTCTTCATCCCACTGCCCTTGACTGCCTTCTTACCTGTTTCCCTCCCTTGCTTCCTTTTTCCTCCTTCCTTATCCTTAGGGGATAAATTGACTATCTTCCTGTTTCAAGATTCACCCTTTTCATGATAATCTCTCGTCAGTAGTTTGACTGTGATTACTTTATGTATCATAGGAAATTTCTTACTTCCTCAGATAATGGTATCACTTTAATGGGGCTTTTTTTTCTTCAGCCAAGGCAACATTTCTTAAGTGGGCAAGCCGTACTCCAGGAGATTTCAGGATTATTTGGATCTATTTTTCTTGTTCTTTTGCACTTACTTCATTTGAATCTTGAATACTCCCAATTTTATTCTGTTACCATACTTTGAAAGGGACATTAATGTCATGGAAACTCACATAACAGAGTAATAAAGGTTGCCATCAAGAAGTGTAACAAGAACTGCATGTTTACTAGCAGTATTAGCATTCCTTCTGGAATTTTAGAGTCCAAGAGCTTCCTTGGATTCTAGTCACTGCATTCTCTTAAGGTGTCATTTTTGTCTACAGGCTGATTCCCCAGGCTTATTCCTTTTCGCCCTGGCAATACTTCGGAACATATTCTCTGGTTCACACAGGAGTCTTGATACTTGAACTTCACAAATATGCCATGAGGTCTAGGTCTTGGCTCTTGGAGCTGTGAGGCAAGAAGTGAATTTCTGTGGAATTCATTCAGAGAGATTGTCCTGTTTTGTTTTCATTTGTTCTAGAAACATTTATATATGAAGTGGGAATAAAAATACAAATGAAGCAGCCTCTAATCACCCAACATGCACAGTTGAATATGCAAGAGTAGCAAACAGCCACAGCCTCCATTGGTTTGTTGCTGTGCCTCTCTCTTCTGTAAACTCTGAAGAACTACATCTCCATTCAGTCTCAAGTATGTTACCTGGTAGGGCAGGCCGTTTAGTGCGCTCCTCGGCAACCATCTCCATTACCTTTTTTCTCTGGCCCACCTCTACTATGGAGGCTGAAAAATCCTGAGACATACTTTCCTATTCTCCCTTTGAATGAGATATGAGAGAACTTCTTCTGGGGCTTCACTGAAAACCTGTATCTTCAAAAGAAACAAGGCAGGCAAGGAAAAGGGTCTGTTTGGGTTGAATTTCTGTCGCATCCTGCCTTTGAATGTTTTGTTTTTTTTTATTCTCACGCTGGGAAAGTCATCTTGCATTCATGAGGTGACTACCATAAATGGACCAGTTCCCACATGCCAAGTAGGGTCAAGCTTAGCTGCAGAAAGGACCTAGATCTCTGGTGCCAGGGGTGAGAGCCTCGGAGCCTGATGGTGTTTAGGGACTGCGGTTTGTCTATTCTTTTTTTTTTTTTTAAGATTTTTTATTTATTTATGCATACGAAAACTGAGGTATAGGCCAGAGGTATGGGGGATGAGAGGAGTCACCAGAGACAGAGTGGGGAGCAGAACAGGTGGATCGACCGAAATACACTGCTGAGGGGAGCAGCGGGCGAGGTAGGAGCAGTCTGCTGCACCATGTGGGTCAGCTGCACCATGTGGGTTAGCTCCCTGGCCAGGGATTGAACTCATGCCACAGTGGCTGGCGATAGCTTGGTAGTCCTGAGACTTTAATCCGTGTGCTGCCAGGGAGGCCTGGTTTGTCTGTTCTTGCTGCTGAGACTTGCTGCCCGAAGTCTTCCTTATTAATAAATATGGAAAGAGTAGCCCATTAGATGATAAGCATTTCAGTCTCAATCAGCTTAATGCCTCAGCTCTTTGGAGGTCTGAGAAGAACAGGCACATTCTGACTGACCATGAGAGAGACACAATGAGAAAGGATCACGATGAGGGACGGTTGTTGGGCAGCAGGAAAAAACATTACTGTAAAAGCAAGAAGAGCAATGAAGAGGCAGTGCAGGGTAATTTGTCATTTTGCCTCTATAGTTGCCCCTGGGTGGGATTATGGGTACGACATTGTAAAAGAAGTATGGTGATTAGTTTATAGTTTATGCTGTTTAATATTATAATTACATGGAAACCATGACAGATTTTTAACTCCACCCTGAAGCCATCCTATCGTGTGGATGGTCATTTGAGATTTAGAGCTTGGGAAGCAATTTCATGGCCAGTCTAAAGCCCGCATCATTAGAAAAGAATATCTGTTGTAAAACTTTAAAGTATGAGTGGCGATTTGTATTTCTTGCTGTTTGAGGCTACTGTTTCTTCATACTTCCAACCTTTTTTCGGGTCTTTGAGAAACCTTCACTCAGTACCTTTTTGAAATCTTTGTGGGATGCCCTTAGGATCAGATTGCAACTTGCAAGCTATTTAAAACATTTCTTCCAGTAGATTGGGTTATGTGTATCTTTCTCTTGCCTTTCATCCTTCTCACATAAAGGAAACACCAATCCTGGCTTGAAAGTCGTCTTGCTCTTAGATTGTCATGTGTTGGTGTGGCTTTTTTTTTTCAAGATTTATTTGTTTATGTGTACAGGAGCTGGGGTACAGGCCAGAGCTTGAAAGTCGTCTTGCTCTTAGATTGTCATGCGTTGGTGTGGCTTTTTTTTTCAAGATTTATTTGTTTATGCGTACAGGAGCTGGGGTACAGGCCAGAGTCGCGGGAGGTGAGAGGATTCACCAGAGACTGAGTGGGGAGCAGAACAGGCAGATCGACTCAAATCCACTGCTGAGGGGAGCAGTGGGCAAGGCAGGAGAGGTCTGCTGCGCCATGTGGGTCCCCTCCCTGGCCGGGGATCGAACTCACGCTGCTGTGCAGCGGATGCTTCCCAGTGCGGTGCTCAACTTGCAGCGCCACCAGGGAGGCCCTGGTGTGGCCCTTTCTGTTAGCATTTGTTCTACTCTATTTCTTACTTAGGGCAAACCTAACACATATAAATTTAAATGCTATCACTGTATTATGTATAGGTATTTTAAGAAATAATTATTTGCTTTAAGTACTTTCAGGGGAGCTATTTTAGGTAGAAAGGCTTGCAAATATCTTTTGATAACGTATATTTGAATTAGTACATTTCGGCAACACAGACCATGTTAAAAGAGTGGGTCTTCATGGGCATTTACCCTCTGGAAGCCCGGGCACTTGCTTTTAGTCATTTGAACCTGTACTTGAACTTCTGTTTATAAGTAGGAGGTATGGGTTGCTTTCCTATTGAGGAAACTCAGATCAATGTGTCACATTTTGGGCGGCTCTAGTATTTATACGCGTGCCTTCAATACATGATGTATATTCAGTTTTTTTGCCACATGGAATAGCTTACTCAGGGATACTTTTATTAGAAAAATCAGTCATTTAAAAGGTACTGGATTGACTTCCGACCAAATTAAGTGAAGGCCTTTTTCAGAGAGCTTTTTAGGCTATGAAAGTGTAAAGATGTTTGGAAACATACCTTGGTTTTATGTGTTCATTTTTAGATGTGTGAAGTTTTGAATTGTTTAAGTACTGCAACACATGATCTGTTATCCATCCCCATGTCATTTTACTTTCATGGCTACTACCAAAATTCATTCTGTGGTAAAGCATATGAATAGAATGGTATCTGTTGTTACTGCTGGGAGAAATTGGAATAGGTCAAAATTGACCTGAGCTGAAAAAGTAGAAAAAAACTCAAAGGATTATAACAAATTATAGATAAAGGAAAAGCTGTTGTGATTGATCCAAAATTCAAAAGTTTGTTTATCAGTACACACCAGAGAAGAATGCCATCTGAATCGAGGCCCAATTTCCTTAACTTCTTACTAAATACTTGTTTAGCTGGGGAAGTGAATGCTAAACTCCCAGCCTTAGAGCTTTTAGAAATAAAGAGAAAGACATTGAACACTACTTAGGATACAAATTATACTACTCAACAGTTCTCCAGAGAAACAGAAACAATAGGAGACACATACATATATGTATATATATGCACAGGTACATATATCATATGTACATATATCATATGTAATTTATATATGGGAAGTGACTGGGAGGTGGCTTGGACACAGTGCAGACAAGTATTTCATTAATTTAGTACATGTGAACAGAAAAACTGGACAATACATTGAAGACAGTATATGCATATTTTGGACTTGTCGATAGGCCATAGTTTAGGAATAAGTAAGACGGGAGAGATTTAAGATAAAGAAGAGCATGTTTGCTGGAGCAAGGTCGTGAGGGAGGTATGAGGGAAAGAGGTGAAAGAGAAAGAGGTGAAGGGACCAGATTTGAAAGAAAAGGAAGGACGTTTGGTCCTCGGAAAGGTGGTAAGGACAGACAGCTGAGGCGGACATGGACCTATGAAAGGAAGCGAACTATGCTGAGAGGCAAGGCTGTCTGCTGGGAGGGAGGACTTGGTCAGAGGTGAGGGAAAGTGTTCACCGGTGGTTCTGGGCACGAGTTTTACCACCAGTCTTAAGGTGGTGTGATTTCTCCAGTTCTTCATGTAAATGTGAGAAAAACAGATTGATCCAGGCTTGGCATTTTAATGAGTTCACATAAAGGGAGGCAAGGTGTTCTCTGGGATATAACACAATCCAAACGCAAGATCTTATGGAGAAGTAAACAGGAATAGGAAGGGGGCTTCGTAGTGTGTGTGTGTGTGTGTGTTGTCATTATGATGGTGGCCCTCTCCAGGTCATTAAATGCTATTTTATTTTTGCTTTCACTTTCTGTTATGCTGAAGCATTTGTAAATCACAGACCGTGGTGGAATATATTGAACCACAGCAGATGTTTTGCCATTTGCAAAACTTATGGAAGGTATTTCATGATGCCTTATGGTTCTGATATCTTTCTCCCCACTCTTCATTCCCATACACAGATGGATATTATTATAGCAACATTATGTGCCAAGTCCTTTTGGTCTGCGTGACTATGAAGCTGTAGTGAGCTGATCAAGTAGAGGTAGCCAGTTAAGTGTCTCCGGGTCTCAAGTTGCAAGTCCCTTATGCCAAATGGGGAGAAGATATATAAGACATTATGACAAATAAGCCTTTATTTAGTGACATTAAACATCTTTGAAGTCATCGCAATACAGTCTTTTCAATAGCTGGTAATAATCATGGCATGGTAGCAAGAACATAGAATTCCTTTTTCACAAATGCAATTTGAGATCCTGGGCAAGTGAGTTTTCACCTTTCTGAGGTTAAGTCGGGGTTATAGTCCTCTCTGTGTACCTCTAGTGTGGCTATAAAAAATTGAGAGAGAGGTTGTGACAAAAACCTTTAAAAAATAATAATTGGAATTAGGATATATTGTGTAATATATATTTTTGTTACCATATTTATATTCATTTGCCACAGTAGCATGGAATATTTAGAAACTGTTGATTACACATTGGTCTCTCTCCAAGGAACACAGAGGAATAGTATAAATTGGTTACCCAATGTATGTAAATTCATTTAAAGATATCATAATTCTCCTTCTCTTAATTAACGTAGCAGATTTTAATGTTCCAAAGACAAGGATTCTGTATTTGTAAAACGGAACTGTGTTTGCAAAATTACTGAGGTGAGTGCTTAGAATTATCTGCCAACATTTTCTGCCAACATGTTTCCCTGTCCTGGAAACATCGATTAGACTGACAACTTTTATTTATTTTTTACCCTTGTTAAGATTAAGAGAGGGCAGATTAAGAAGAGATTGACATTTTTTGAGTATGGGACACTTGCTTATATCTTCTTACTTGGGACTCTCATCCAGTGATGTCCTGTTAATAGATACAAGGAGAGTCTTAGGTTTTAAGTTAAGTGAATTTATGATTATCTTTTCCCAAAAGAATCCATTAATTGGCTCAATAGCTATTTCTGAGCTGGGGACTCAAGTCCAGGGTCAGTCTTCTGTAAAGAGACCTTCACTCTCCTACACTGAATCTCAGTTTGCAACCTGAATTTCCATATGTTCTGGAACTTCTTGGTATCACCACGGTGTGATTATGCAATAGATAAGAAACACAGAGAGAGTCTAGTTGCTTACTTGTGGCTGTTTCTCGTGGTGAACCCTGGAGGAGGGAGAAAGATCAGGACCGGGTGGGAAGAGCACAAGGGCCTCTGGTGCTGGTGCATGGGGTGAATTTGTGGTGGGAATTTCACAGGGAAAACATACACACACTGAACAAATAGGAAGGATGATGTAATAAATATACAATCAAAAAGAAAAGAAAAACACAAATTGTACTGATTCTCCTAAGTCAGTTTTGTGGGAGAGCTACAAAATATGACTGGGTGGAATAATTCCAAGTCAGGCATGTTACTTAAAGTGTAGTCATAGTTTGAAATCCAGAAGAAGGAATTATATGATTATAACTAGAGAGCTCAGAGTTGCTACTTCTTGTTTATGTTTAGAATCATTTGGGGAAATTTTCTGGAAATCTGTGCCTAAATTAAGTCATTTAAAATAGAATAAAGAAATTTACTGTTAAAGTAAATTGAGTGTGGAATTTTTATAAAGTATACTGTTACTAAATGAGCATTCCCAAATTTTCATGTATCAAGTTTTCTTAAATCAGAGGTTTTTTTCTTTTAGATCTGCAACTTCAATTTAAAGTACATCTATTAGCATTTTGTTCCTTTATGCAAATTAGGAGAACTTCTTTTAGGTAAATATGGTCTGTCTTGTAAATTACAGTGAAATAGTGTTCACGAATCCTTGTTTTTAACAATAGACTTTCATATTAGAACTATGTTGAAGCTATTTATTCATAACCAACTTCATGGTAATCTTGACTGTTTGCTTCTTTTCCAAAGAATTGCAGTATCTTAAAGGTGCAGTGCCTAAAATTTGCATTTTTATGAAAATCGGAAAATAGCTTCTTCAGATGGAACATATATATGATCATTTTGTTTAAAAGAATCAACTTTAGTAGATGTAACTTACATACAATAGTCGAGCCATCGAAATGATTTTATTTGATGAACTGACAAATGTTTGCGGTTACTTAATCACTACAAATAAGCTATAGAACATTGCCTGAACTTCAGAAAGGTCTTATTTGTCTATTTGCAGTCAATCCCAACCCACCCCCCGCTGCCCCCAACCCTGGTAACTGTTGTGGTCATTTGCTCCATTTATCATGGGTTTGCCTCTTCTAGAATTTTGTATGCATGAGATCATACTATATGTAATCTTTTGTGTCTGACTTCTTTCCCTTTGGATAATGCTTTAGAGAGTCAATCATATTGTTATTTGTCTAAGTAGTTTGTTCATTTTTATTGCTGAGCAATATTCTGTTGTACAGCTATATTTGCTGACATTTTGAGGGGCATTTGGATTGTTTTTATATGAATAAAAGTTGTTTTTATGAAAAAGTTGCCATTATGAATAAAGTTGTTCTGGTCATTTGGATACAGGTGTTTCTGTGGACATATATTTTCACTTCTCTTAGATAAATACCTACTTAATGAGATTCTGTGCCTTTACAGTAACAGTAAGGTTTAATATTGAGAGAAACGGCAAATTGTTTTCCAGAATAGCTGTGCCACATTCATTCCTAACAGCAACGTGTAAGAATTCAGTTGCTTGCTAGCTTGTGGTGTGGTCAGTCTTTTCAATATTAGCCATTCCTATAGTTGTGTGGTGGTATCACATTATGGTTTTGCTTTGCTTTTCTATAACTAAAACTATAAATAATAGTTTTAACTGTGTTTTGTGCTTATTGGCCATACATGTGGTTTGGTGAAGCATTTGTCCAAACCTTTTCCTTATTTTATTTTTTTAAGATTTATTTATTTATGCATGCAAGACCTGGTGTACAGGCTAGAGGTTGGGGGGGGGGGTGAGAAGACTCACCAGATACAGAGTGGGGAGCAGAACAGGCAAATCTACTGAAATACACTGCTGAGGGGAGAAGCAGGCGAAACAGGAGAGGTCTGCTGCACCACATTGGTCAGCTTCCTGGCTGCAGACAGCCTCATAGTACTGCAACCCAACCCCTTGCACCACCAGGGAGGCCCTTTTGCTCACTTTAAAAGTTTCATGTTTGTTTCCTTATTGTTAAGCAATAAGGTGGGGTTTTTGTTTTTGTTTTTTTGCATTTTGGATACGCCCATTTTTTTTCCCAATGTAGCTTGACTTTTTTCTTAAGAGTATTTTTCCAAGACTAGAAGCTTTTAATTTTGATGAGCTACATTTTATCAATGTTTTCTTTTCTGTGGTTCAGGCTTTTTGTGCCCTAAGAACTCTGCCTAACCCAAGGTCTCAAAGAGTTTTCCTTTGTATTCTACAGGTGCTATACTTTCAATGCTTATATTAGGTCATGACCCATTTTGAATTAACTTATGTATAGTGTTTTTCCTTCATGGGGGCGTTCAATTGTTCCAGCACCATTTGTTGGAACTATCCTTTCCCTATTGAATTACCTTGGTACATGTGTTGGAAATCAGTTGAGAGAGAGAGAGAGAGAGAGAGAGAGAGAGAGAGAGAGAGAGATTGATTTTGGTTGAGACTAAGTATGCAAGTGTGTGTTTGTGTGTCTCTTTCTGGACTCCGAGGTTCCTAGTACACATGTAGAGGCATTTTGAGTTGTACATAATTTGTTAGTAACCCATCTTCACCACATTGCTTACTCTGGTCTTTGTGCTAAGTCTGTACCTCAGCTACTTCTGTCATTGAGTATAACATAACGTATTGCAATTAATTGTTTACCTAGCTGTGTTTCCTAGTGATCCACGAGCTTACTAGGGCAAGGGCTGTGTCTCTTCAGTTTTGTTCTCATGTGCTAGCACTAAGCATATCAAAGGCATCCAGGACATAGCTGTTGAATCAAATAAGCAGACGATGGAAATTAGGTTGAATGTCAAGTATTTCACCTATATGATTATAACTGGTGTTCTTTTAAGCAAAATTTCTCGCTCTGTTCCCTAGTATTGATCCACAGCACCAATGTCAGCCATACCACCCTGAACACCATACCACCCTGAACACGCCTGATCTCGTCTGATCTCGGAAGCTAAGCAGGGTCGGGCCTGGTTAGTACTTGGATGGGAGAATCTGTTCTTTGACCTGGTAATAAAAACAAGTCTTAACTATTACAATATGCTAGTCACTGTACTAAACGCTAACAGGTGTGCGCTTACTTAATTTTGACACTGGCCCTATTCAGCAGTTATTATCATTGTTCTAATTTTACGTCTGCGGGGACACAACTAGCAGAAATAACTTGCTCGCAATCACACAGATGATCAGTGGTGAAGAGAACACAGGTGGCCCTTAATTTAGACAGTCCAATGTGGTCATTGCCCACCTTCATCCGGGAAGGTTCAGTCACAGATTGACTTTCCCGGGAATTAAGTGTTGTCATTCCTTGGGATTTGAAATGTGGTACATACCCTTGATAAAAAGTGAGATGCTAAAATTATTGTCTTTGAGTATATATGCACTTATCTTCTCAGGCAAAGCCGACTGTTTCATATTTCTCCATAATAATATCATGCCTTTTACATTTCGCTCAAGATAGTACAGAAAATGCTATGATGTGATATTTAGTATGACATTTCCCCTTTCGAAATATATTCCTTTGGGCATAAAAAGCTATTGTCCTGTGGCCCTGTTTGAAATACAAATACCACAGGGCCCAACCCTTCCTCGTCAGCTAATACCTCATTTATTTATTTACGCTAGATGTTGTGATCAGGAATTGGAGGCAGAATATGCATATTTGGGTAGAGTGGAGTATTTGGGGAAGAATTGGTCTTCCAAGCAAAGAAGGACTGAAAGATTCTCTATGTAGCATCTCAGATTTTTCTGATTCTAATGCAGGTCCAAATCTCACCCTTCTGAGAGGTGTGAATTTTAACCAGTGTGTGCTCTACCCAAAGAATGGTGTTTTGATCCTGTCCCAGAACTGAAGACTTACTGTGTACAATGTCCCCTCTCAGTATACCATCCTCCACCTTTGAGTCTTGCTTGGCACCTTCCTTCTGGACCTCAGCAGCCTCTGAACTCTGCTTTGTGTTGGCGCCTCCACGCTGATAGTGATGACAGTAATAAGAGCAATATCAAAGCCAAATCTAGCTTGCATTCCCCCTCTGATGTTTGCCGCATCATGTGTTGATCTTCGATAGTCCTCACAACTCACGAAACTACTTCTCTTACCACCCCCATTTTATATGTGAGAAATCTGAGGCTTAAATGGCTAAGTTCCTTGCCAGAGGTCATGTGGCCCAGAAGTGATAGGGACAGCATGAACCCAGTTTCCTTGAGGGAGGAATGAGTATTCTTTGTTTAAAAAAAATTAGTGGCCTCTGGAGTGCAGTGTGTCTAGGTTTCTGGTGTACTGCTTCTCCGTGATTGTGTGTATCACCCCACGCTCGCCACCAAATGACCAACTCACCATCTACCACCAACCAGTTGCCCCCCTCTGCCTGTTCCACACGTGCCTTCCCCTCTGGTGACCAACATTCTGTTGTCAGAATCTGGGGTTGATTTTATTTTTCATTTGTTTGTTTGCTTTGTTTCTTTATCATCCACAAATGAGTAAAATCACATTCACTTAGTAGAATCCTCTTAAAGCTCATCCATGTTGTTGCAAGTGGTAGGATTTCATCTCTATTTTGGATAGCTGAGTAGTATTCCATTGTGTGTGTGTGTGTGTGTGTGTAACCACACAATCTTTAACCACTTATCTGTCAGTGGGCACATGGTTTGTCGTCATGACTTTGCTATTGTGAATAGTACTGCAGTGAACATGGGGGTTTATATGTCCTTTCAAATTAGTGTTTTTATATTCTTAGGGCAAAAACTCAGAGTGGGATTTCTGGATCATATGGGAGTTCAATTTTTTGGGTTTTTTGAGATGCTTCCATAATGTTTTCCATAGTGACTACACCAATTTACAGAGAGATAATTATTGCTATTCATAATATATTGCTTCACAAAAATCCCCAAATGCCTCAGAAGTGCATTTGGGACCAGAAGATAATATTATAATAATCATAACATTTAGTTATGCATTGCATTATATTATGCATTGTTGTATATAAAGCATTCTTACATCAGTTATCTGGATATGATCTATTTGCTGCTGTTTTTTTTTTCTGTGAAGTTACATTTATTTGCATTCAGTAATAATAGTAATATACTATATTACTATATATGCTAATAATAGTAATATATACTATACTACTATATATAGCATATAGTCTCTAGAATGTTCTGCTGAACATTCATGTGAAAATGAGAGTAAAAAAGGCAAGTAAAATCTCCATATCATTATGAAACTGATTTTGACCTCATGGACTCACTAAAAGTATCTTAGAGATCCCTAGGGATTCTTGGACCACATTTTGAGAACTGTTGCCATAGATGTTGTATATTTAATTTCCTTATAATGAAAGGAGATCAACATTTAGATAGTCTAGTTCATCATTATCTGCCCCATATCTATAACTAGTTCCTTCCGCAATTATGGGTTAATGTATTAGCAGGACTGGCCTTGTTCAAGAGCTGGTTTATCTTTTTTTGTTCTTTTTTAATTTAAATAGTTTTATTTTTAATTATATATTTTGTATTTTGGTAACCTTTACAACATTGTATATGAAACAGAGATATAGGACCACACCCCTTGAGATGTGTTTCTATACCACACCATTCATCAAGGCACCCTTGGCCCTCCACAGTAGTCCATTGGCTACGCCCCCTCCAGGAGCTCAATTTTATAGTCATATTTCTAGGGTTTGTTTTTGGTTTCACTTTGTCTGACCCTGTGGCTTTTCTCTATATTCCATATATAAGTGAAATGGCCTGGTATTGTTTCTTTATTGCTGTATCATTGGTTTATAACATTATATATAATTTAGGGAAATAGGTTCACACATCCTCAGATGTATATCACCATGCCACACCCACCATCAAAATACCCATAGTCCTTTAGCCTAGGCCAGTGGACCTCTGCCCCCTTTGTTCCCACCCTATTTCCTTTCCCCCTTTAGCAGCTTCAAGTCTACAGTCATATTTCTAGAGTTTATTGTGGTTTAATTTTGTCAGTTCCTTTGTGTTTTTTTTTCCTTTATATTCCACATATGAGTGAAATCATCCAATATTTGTCTTTCTCCTGATTTATTTTGCTTAGCATAATCTCCTCTAGTTCCATCCATATTGTCACAAGTGATGAATTCATTTTTTAAAAAATACTGGTTAACATTCCATTGTGTACCTATACCGCATCTATTAATCCACTCATCTGCCCTAGGACACTTAGGTTGTTTCCATAGCTTATCTGTTTTAATAGTGCTACTGTGAACGTAGACGTGTATATATTCCTTTGAATTAGTGTTTTTGCATTCTTCAGGTAGAATCCTTGGAGTGGAATTGTTGGGTCACCTGATAGGACAAGAGCTATTTTATTTTTTATTATTTTTTGAGATCTTTTCCCTTTTTTAAAAAATTTATTTAATTATCTTTGACATCATTTGTATTCCCCAAGGACTTCCCACCACCATTTCACCCCTGCACCGTCACCTCAGTCCCTTCACAAGAGCTATTCATCTCTCTTTCTCTGGACCCCAGTATCCATAACCATTTGCTGGCTAGAGTCAAGTGATTGAGGTAACTTTTTCTTAATATACAAAGGGGGTCCTTTGAGACTTTAAATGATAACTGAAGGATTAATTAGAAAATATGAATATACATCATGAGATAAACAAAATAGTATGTGCTAATAATTAGAGGAAAATTAAGAATAATATAGAGTCTAGTTCTGGTATTAACTTCTTATATTGTAATAAGAATGGGTTAAAACAACAAAATGTTACAGAAATGCCTGTCCGATTCATCTTAGGATTTTCTTCTCTTTTAATTATCTGGTGACAAATTCCCCATTGTTCCTCTGTTGTGAACCCCCAGTCCTAACCCTAGTGGACTGTTCATACATATAAAGGCTTTTCTATCATTTTATAGAATTCTTATTCTACTAATTGCAATTGCTTATTGTTCAAACTTGAACTCCAGAGGTTTTTTTTAATTATAACTGTGTTGTTCTAGTTACATTGTTCTTAATGAATTATTGTAAAAATTTCTTAATGCTAAAATTTAGTGGACCTTATTGCCCTTCAAAATACCCGTCAGTGGTTTGCTGGGGGATAACCTCAGTCTTTCTCGTTGATAGAGAGGTATGATGGTACACCCTGGGTGTTTGTCAGAAATCTATGGCTGAATATCCCTTATAAAAAGTTTTCTCCAATGTGAATCAGTGATCTTGCTTTCTTTGTCATACTATTAGACCTCTTTAATCGGCATTTTTGATATTTTACCCATAATATCTCAGTGTTTACAACTCCTTTATAGGCCAGCGGTTTCCTGTTGTAGGTATGTGTGGCTATCCTGGCTATTGATGTTTACCTTGGTGTACAGGGATGGGCACAGAAAATATTCTAGGTACTGAAAGTCTGCAGAAGCAGCTTAAGCAGTGGTAGCTAGGAGCATGTGAATAAATACTTAAAATCCTTTACTTTCATTTGAGAGAATTCTGAGCCATGTTCTACACTGACCCTTACATAACTCCAGTGCAGTGAAGCCCCTGTTGCCCATAGCAAAACCCAACTCATTTTGAACTTGCACTGGTTTTCTTTCTTCGTCTGACACACCACAGGTATTCTTTGAGGCCACCTCCCATTTGTCCTCAAATCATTATCTTAAGGTCCACTTTGAGGGGATCCTGAACTAAGCTGTGCCACCCAAAGCCCGTGCTACCACAGCAATGCTTGTGGCTATAAGTAGCTCCGGTGTTAGTGTTTTCACTGCCCCATGGTACCGCTGGAGCTCAGTCAGTGGTGTCCCGGTGTTTAACAACCAGTACTACTCCCACCACACCCCTCGCCCCCCTGCAAACAGACCCTTTGTTGATTATGTGGTACACATGCTCTCACATGGTTGATTTCTTTCTTTTTTTTAAAGATTTATTTATTTATGCATACAAGAGCTGGGGTACAGGCCAGAGTTACGGGAAGGTGAGAGGATTCACCACAGTGGGGAGCAGAACAGACAGATAGACTGGAATATACTGCTGAGGGGAGCAGCGGGCAAGGCAGGAGAGGTCTGCTGCTCCATGTGGGTCCCCTCCCTGGCTGGGGATCGAACTCGCACTGTTGTACCACAGATTCTCTACAGTGCAGCGCTCAACCCACTGCGCCACCAGGGAAGCCCTCACAAGGTTGATTTCAAGCTGTCCACATGATGCCACTGAAGGCAAGGCTGATAGGAGGTGTGTACAGCTGACCTCAGCTCACCACTGCTCACTGGGGTAAAGAGTCACAGAATGGGGTGCTGCAGAGTTGAGCATTTGATAGAGCTTTTGACTGATGGAGCATAATTCCACTTAATTATATTTCTCTGTGTTGCTTAATGAGGACCCTGTGGTCCAGCGGGACAAGGGCTCTGTTCATTAAACTAACACAGCTATTTAGAAAGAGTCAAACATCAGGCCTTCCTGGTTTTTGTTCATAGATGAGAAGAGCAAAGAGCAGATTTGGATCATAAGTGGCAGCAAAAAGAAGCTGGTTTTTCAAGTGCAGTGGTACGAGTGAAGTGTGTGCTGAAGGTGTAGATCAAGTAGCGGATAGGGTTAGGTGGGAGACGTGCAGCTAGTGCCTTACTGGGGCGTTTTCCCCTCTACCTTCCATCCTTCAGCAAATATTCAGTGATTGCTTATGATGGGTCTGGAATGGTGTTAGGTACTGGGGACCCCATGTTGAACAAAATAAGCAGTTCCTTTCCTGTGCTCATTGGGTTTTTATACTTGTGAGCAAAAAGGCACTAAAAAATAACTGCAGATAGAGTATTAAAGAAGTACTGGGCTCTTTGTCTTAACAAAGACCTAAACTGTTCTGTAAGTCTTAGGAGGAGGATTCTAGAGGGAGCAGGACCTGGCACTCAGAAAGACTGATTTGCCAGCTAGATTAAGGGCCGCAAAACAGTACTAGAAATGGAGCAAAAGAGAGAAAATTAAAAGAGCTCTCAGAGAGGAAGAGATGACTGTATATGATTGTAAGGAATATTTAATTTGCGCTTTGCTGTGAAGTGTGGGGTCACTGAATGAATTTCAGCAGGGAAACAGCATGGTTTAGCTTATGTCTTTAAAGAGATCACCACTGTGTTTATGGATCGGAGAAGGACCTGAGCTTGAGCGAAAACCAGGAGACTTTAGTATCATTAGTCCCCCATAAATATCTGACAGGGGATTACTCCAATAATTCCATACCTCCCCAGTGGTTTAGCCTAGAAATTTTAAAAAAGATGTATTTATTTATGCATTCTAGAACTAGGGTGTAGGCCAGAGGTGGAGGGAGAGAGAGGATTCACCAGAGACAGAGTGGGGAGCAGAACAGGCAGAGTGACAGAAACACACTGCTGAGGGGAGCAACAGGTGAGACAGGAGAGGTCTGTCGCACCATGTGGGTCCCCTTGCCAGGTATTGAACTCATGCTGCAGTGGCTGCGGACAGCTTCGCAGTGCTGCGACTAAACCACGTGCACCACCACAGAGGCCCCTAGCCTAGCAATCTTGATAGGTAGATATAATATAAATACTATCTGGGTATTTGTTTTATTTCTACTTGCCAATCTAATTTCTAGTCTTTGCATTACCCTAGTAGGTATCTGCCATAGAACCCTAACTTATAATAATAATAATCAAAATGTTTGACACTGTTATAAGTTAGTGTCAAAATGTTTGACACTAACTCATTTGGTATGTACAACAACCCTATGACAGAAATTCTATGCTTTCCCTTATTTTAGTCAGCTGAAACACAGAGTAGTTTGTGTTATTACATAGCAAGTGGTAGAGCTAGGGTTTAAGCCTAAACCATCTCAAGCCAGAGCCTTGAGTATTCTCCACTGTCCATACTCACTTTTCTAACTTATCATTTTTATAGGTAATTGATTGTAACAAGCTCAACATTATTTCCTTATTGATATAAATTCTCTTCAGCTATGTGATTTGCTATTTTGACTCTTCCTTGTTTTATGACTTTGTTACTTTGATTGGGATAATTGAACTTATTTATAAAAGTTCTAGGTTTTTCCACTTATTTACTTCACAAACACATGTACTTGTTATGTAGCAGGCACCATTAGAAATGTTTCACGTAAGTGAACTTATTACAAATCAAAGAGGTGTGTGCCGTCATCTCCATTTTGCAGGTTAAGAAACTGAGGCACTAAGAGCTTAAAAATAATAAGGCCAAGGTCACACAGAATCAGCTAATTGGAATCACACCTAGGTAGTCTGGACGAGAGGCCATGTTTTTAACCTGTATTCTGCACTCAGAAGAGTTCAGCTTAGTCCTAGACAATTCTAATTTTTTGACTGATGAGGATGGGTACTTCGGCTTTCCTGACTATTTTTCAGTCCTTCTTATATCTTTTCTGATGGTTCAGTGTGGCACTTATGTGCCCCAATTATTGTGGCAATACCAGGAGTTTCAGTTTAAGATAGAAAAAAATGACATTCACAAAGTGAAAGCAGCACCGTATTTGAACTTTTCATATGAACTGCTGAGGACTAGTTCTAAAGTCTGTAAGATTTTGAATCTCCCAGAGATCCCAGAATGGAAGAGCCATCATGAGTCCTCCATAATTTGCTTTTTGATTTACTGATCTATCTTTTCTTTGTATCCCCATAAAGGTATACTAACGACCTAATTGCAGGTCCTCTCACATGAACAGCAACCATCAACACCCCTATATTTAATTATCAAATGTATCTAAATATAAATTGTAACAGGCCTGCTATTAAAATGCTTATATGGAGTATATATGTTCAAGAACAGAGATCATCTTTAAGAATCTGGTATTTGACTTTTCTGAAGAGCTGTAATGACTTATTAAGAAAAATCACTCATCAGTGTCATCCATCAAAGTAGCTCTTTGTCATTACTCTTTCTTGAACAAACACTTAAAACAAGTGTAAATCTATACCTCCTAATTCTGTTTTGATGGACTCAAGTAATAAGAATGACCACATTAGCATTAAATGACACTTTGGAACATTTTTAGATGACTAATCTCTAACTTTCTATACTGCTTCCACTTCATTGGATGTTGTCTTTCTATCCCAAACTGAAACACCAGGTGTTTCTACAATAACCAGACAGGACATGACGTGGAGTTTTAGTGTAAATATGTCGGTTTGAGCTTCTACTCAGTAAAATGCAGCTCTTTAACTGCTATCATAAAGGAGAGCATGACTCACTGTACACATTTTATTTTGCAAGTGACTAATGCTTCACAGATGTGTGATTGTTTGGTGATTATAATTACAAAGAGTGACTTTGCCCCCATATCCTGGCTTTAACCCATTTTCCCCATTCCCCTACTTGCCCTGACCTTGATAAAGTTCACCTTCTGTTTTCACTACTCGAGTCCTAAAATTACCTCTTGGTTGGCTTTTGTTCTTCTCTGGCTATTGTTGAACTAATTACCCAGTGGAAAACATGTACTCTTTGAATTAAAGAAACATCCAGATCTTTGGGGGAAAGGCACCCAACCAACATCTCCTAGGTCACTTAATTACTTAGCAAACATTATTGTGAGCACAGTAAGTTCTCAGTATTGGGCTTGGTATTACGCATTGAAAGATGAATAACATATTGGCCTAGTCTCAAAGGACTCTGGGTCTTTGGAAGTATGTGAGACCAGAGTGAGAAATAAAAGCAGTTCCACTGACAGGAAATGCATATAATATTTGAGATAGTCCATCACATCCCAATTTTTGAACCACCATGGTAAGAATCAGCAGACATCTAATTCCTGTGATTTCTATTATGGGTCCCAGTTCAGTTCTTGAAGCAACATGAAATTCTTTAATTCAGCAAATGATTGTTGGCCATGTCCTAAGCGTGAATGGAAGCAAATTCTTGGCCTGCAGGGGAACAAAATCTCTTGCTTGTCTCAGTTTGCAATATTTTGGTTTCTAGCATAGTTTTTCCTTTTTGTGTCTTGTGAAACTCTTTAATGTCAGTAGACTTCTGACTTTTAGTGTGCTGACAGGAATCGGGTTTCTGAGTCTGGGTGGAGAGTGGAGTCCTTGGGCCGATCTTACCCAAGGTCACAGCTGAGATGCTGTGAGATCTCTCAGTTGCTGAGCTATTGGGATTCTAGAGGGAACCCACCACTCTGACCTCATTACATGGAACCATGAACATCTTTATGATATTTCTTCTCCATCATCTGATTCAATTAAATATCAGATGTTATGGGAGCAATGAGGAGGGCAGCTAGCCTGGATTTGATGAGAAAAGGTTTTGCATAGTCAGCAGACATCAGCACTAATTTTAAAAGATGGAGGAAGAGTTAGCCAGGCAAAGTTGGATCATGAGGGTGGGGGACAGGAAAGGTCGCAGGAAGCCTCGCTGTGCATGATGGCACCAGGGCCTAAGAACGTGACATGCTTGAGCCACTACAGAGGATTCAGTGTGACTTCTGGAAAATAGTTTGAACTTTGTTGTGCTCCAATGCACATATTTTAGTGTACAGTTCTTAAGAGTTTTATTGTATAAAGAACATAACATAAAATGTACCCTCATAACCATTTTAAAGTATACAGCCCAGTAATGTTAAGTGCACACAGTCTTGACTAACAGTAAACCATCCTTACTCAACTTCTCTCATGGAACATTAATGAGAAAAACAGTATGGTTTCACCCTTTATACTCTCGTAACACTTAGATTGAAAATATGAATATATTGCTAATGAGGACATTGATCAAATGGGATGTATTGACTGTGATCATGGAAACATGTTGATTTTTCTCTATCACTGTCTCACTGAACTCGGTGGAATTAGTGGTTTCCCTTAACTCTAGGGTGAAACTTGAGCAGGCTTTACAACTTTTCTTTCCATCACTTGTAACAAAAAGTCTTGTGTATAATCTAATGCATTGTCTGTGGTCAACAAGTGAGTAGGTAGGGCAAGCCAAAATTAAAATGAAATCCCTTTGATCCTGGGGTGAAGATCCTATACTTTTTTAAAACTATAAAATAACAACAACAAATATGAAGAAAGGAACAGTAGGTGAAGGTGGTTTTCCCTGGCCTCTGGAGATGGCTCTTTCTCAGTGGGTAAGGTAGTTTACTCATTAAGGGTTTGGGAGTTTATTCATCTTAATTGTTACGTAAAATTTATGCTGTGAGCATGCCATGTTTAATGTTAATTAAACTCTTTAATCATTAGTTCTGAAGAATTAACTACTGTATTGTTTCCTCTTTTTTGCCACGTCAGACAGTGAGGTAGTGGACACGTGTCTACACTAGCTCTGTGCCTGTGTGCATGAGAGTCTTTAGATAGTTTTCTATAGAGGCGAACTCCTGGGTCACTAAGAATGGGATTTCCAACATTTGAAGATTTTGCCCAATTGTTCCTTAGGAGTTTGTCTTGTACCTGTAGAAAGGACTTTACATGTTTACTAGTCTGATGGGTGTGACACTATTCTTCACTGCCATTTTAATTTGCATTTCACGATTATGAATGATGTGTTAGTTTGGGTTGTCACAACAAAATACCATCAACTGGCGGCTTACACAAAAGAAATTTAGTTCTCACAGTCTGGAGGCTGAGAAGCCTGAGATCAGAACGCCGGTGGGACTGGTGCTTGTGCGAGCCGTGGGGTGCTACCATTTTTCTCATGTGGCCTCACCTGGTGGAAACTGATAGACCTGGCAAACTCGCTGGTTATCTTTTCCTAAGGGTCCTAATTTTATCCTGAGTTTTCCACCCTCATAACCTCATCTAACTCAAATGTCGCTCCAAGGCCACATCTCCATATGCCATTGTATTGGGGACTAAGATTTCAACATAAGGCAATTGGATAGGTTTTGAACCATGTGTACACACAAGAAACCACTGCCACAGTGAATGAACAGAATATTCCCAGCTTCTTAAGGTTCCTTGCTCTCCATTCTCCCTCCATACCTGGAAGTGGTGACATCACCAAAATAGTTGGGGAAGGAGCTCCAAGACCGTGTTCCTCTCTGAAAGAATCAGTTACACAAAATCTATCAGAATCAACTCTTTATGAACTGTGGGATATGCTTTAAAACTTACAACAACCTGGGGCATACTTAGCGAAGGAAGTAACTATTGGCATTTGGCAACAGAGCTCTGTGGTGATTTCTCTTTCCCACTTGTGCCATCCCCTTCGCTCCCAGTTCAGTTTTGCTCAGGAAGATTGCAACCCGCATTCCCAGTGCAGCTTACTGGTGCCAGAAGGAACTATATGAACCCTCTTCTGCTCTCATAGAATTGTGTTTAATCAGAAGTCAAATGAATCAAAGACCTAAATGGAAATGTAAAACCTGTAAAACTCCTAGAAGGTAGCATCAAGGTAAATCTTACTGACTTTCATTTGGCAATAAATTCTCGAATATGACACCCAGAACACAAGGAACAAAAGAAAAGTAGGTAAATTTGGATTTAATCAATATTAAAACCCTATGTGTTTTAATACTACTATCAAAAAAGGCAAAAGACACCCTTCCTCCAAAATGGGAGAAGATACCTGCAAGCCTTGTATATATGATTAGAATCTAGAATCCAGAATATATACAGAATTCTTACAGTTCAACAATTTTTTTTTAAAAAAAAGCAACCTGATTTTAAAAATGAACAGTGGAAATGTATCCAAAAGGATATGCAAATGGCCAACAAGCACACAAAAAGATTCTCAGCATAATTAGCCATTAGAGAAATGCAGGTCAAAACTTCAGTGTGATGCCACTTCATACGCATGAGGATAGCAACAATTTAAAAAATGGAAAATAAATGTTAGGAAGGATGCGGACAAATCTCAACTTTCATGTGTTGCTGGTAGGAATGTAAAATGATGTGGTTGCTATGGAAAACTGCTTGACAATGTCTCAATTAGTTTAACACAGAATTGCGCCATGACTCAGCAGTTCCACCCCTAGGTATACAACTCTAAGAACTGAGAACAGGTAGCTAAACGTGTGTACATGGAGGTCCATGCCGGCACTATCCACAGTAGCCAGAAGGTGGGAACATCCGAAGTGTCCATCAGTTAATGAGTGGACAAACAAAACGTTCCATACCCACACAGGGGAATACTATTCTGCCACTGTAAGAAATGGAGTAGTGACACATACGGAATGAACCTTGAAAACATAATGCCATGCCAATGAAATCTGTCAGGAAAGACAATATATTATATGATTTTTATAGGAAATAACCATAGTAGGTAAATCTACAGAGACAGATTTCTGCCCGGGAGTAATTGTGTTTAATCAAAAATCAAATCAAAGACCTAAATGTAAGAGATGAAATTATGAAATTCTTAGAAGATAGCATCAAGGTTAAATCTTTATGACTTTGGATTCGGCAATGAATTCTTATATATGACACCCAAAACACAAGCCTTCCTGGGTCAGGGGTTTCCTTTTGTAATGATGAAAAGGTTCTGGAATTAGGTAGTGATGATGTTTGCTTAATAGTAGGAATATATATTAAAGGCCACAGGATTGTATCCTTTGAAAAGACATGTTTAGTGTTATGTGAATATTGCCACAATTTTTGAAAAGGCAGTATAAGAAGCATGGTAAAATGTGACCATTTAGGGGATTGGCTTGGAAGGTGTTTGTAAATAATTTGTAGTTAATTTTCCGCCTAAAAATCTGAAATTGGTTCCAGATCCAATGTTTTTGAAAAGTTTCAAGACTGATGCATGTAGATAACATACTGGCGCATTAATCATCAGAATAGACAACTCAGAGCACAAGGGACTGAGGTGATGGTGCACTGGTGAAATGGGGGTGGGAAATGGGGACCACAATTGATGTCCAATATATATAAATAAAGGAAAAGAAAAAGAATAGACAGCTCTTCTAGACACAACCGCCAATGAGTTGAAGGATAGAAGGGAAGCAAGAGTATTTCTAGCTAAGTTTGAAACTGCAAGGGGGTCATGAAACCCCCTCCTTGCTGGGGTTGGGGTGGAGTCTCTTCTCTCTGTAGATTAGAAGTTTGAGGGCTATTGCTCAAAGAGGCTGGTCTTAGCTTTGTACCCCCAGTTGCTGACCTTGAACCAGCGTTCAGTGCCTGTAGTCTACTTGGAAGTGAATTCCAAGAATCACCATTATTTGAGTGATGAAGGAAGTGAGGCAGGGAAGAGAAGCAAGCTGATAAAAGTATGTGTCCGGAGCAGTGGGCAGTGGACAGTGGGAGCTGTGGGAAGCTGGGGCTCAGTCCTTCTGGGAAGTGCTGAGGAGCACATATCACAGTTACTCCATCTTCAGAACAAGAGAGTTTAGAGACACTGACCTCGTGACTCCAGGGCACTGACTTCCCTGAACTTCCAGCCTCTCAGGCCAACTGAGAGAAAGGTGAGTGTTGTAGGTGCTTGCAATGGGCTGGGGCTGGCAGATGCTGCAATGCTGGGGATGCAGGAGATTTTGCAGGCACTGACAACATCTGCTGTGAGGATGGGATGGGAAGTGAGGAAAAAGCTGGTTTGGAAAGAGTGACGGAGGTTAAAAAATGACCCTCGTGTAACCACCGAGGGAGCATGAGATTCATTTCCCTGATTGCCATTCAGCCTTGAGGCCTCGGTGGAGGTTGGGTCCATGGGGCATCTCAGTGTCAGTCCTCCCTGGCCCGTGGCAGCAGGTCAGGTATAGAAGCTGTGAGAGCAGCCAGCCAACCATTCGACTCTTTTGATGTTCCTTAGCAACAGCAAAACCTATTAGCATATCTCACTAAGATTTTGGACTGCAAAAACATATGCTTATGTTTCCAATGAAGTACTGTGAAGTGGGGCCTTTTCCCTGTCTGTTAGGTACTTGGCTTTGTGAAACTTGGTATAGAAATTTACTATTTTTATCTTTCCATAGAGTTCGGGATTTCCAGTGTTTTGGTATCAGGAGGTTGTACTAAGTAATCAGCCCATTTCTCTTTCAGGACTGGATCCATGTGCCAATCCAGTACATAGTTGTGTGTATTATATGATCTCTGTCTCAAAAGCTCAGAGTCTTATAGGAGGAGCAAAACTGTAAAAAAAAAAACAAACACAGTACACAGTAGATTAAGTGCTATAATAGAGGCACATAGTACATACTCAATTGATATTTGTTGAATGACTGAATGAAATGTGACCCAGTGTGTTAATAACGCTTGTCATGATAGACTTATCTTTTAGGTTCTTAATCAAACATTGCATTAGCACGTCTCTTTTTTTTTTTTAACAAAAAAAGGTTTATTTATGCATACAAGAACTAGGGTACAGGCCAGAGGTGCGGGGGACGAGAGGATCAAACAGAGACAGAGTGGGAAGCAGAACAGGCAGATTGACTGAAATACACTGCTGAGGGGAGCAGCGGGCAAGACAGGAGAGGTTTGCCATGCCGTGTGGGTCATCTCCCTGGCCGAGGATCGAACTTCTGCTGCAGTGGCTGTGGATAGCTTCACAGTGCGGTGCTTAACCCCTTGCACCAACAGGAAGGCCCCATTAGCATGTTTTTTGGTGCAGTTAGCAACTGTGGACGTAAAGCAGTTGCAAGGAAAGATGGGGGATATTTGCCAGCGTATGGTGAGGAGGTCTCCTTATTCTCCCATGAGTAACCTGGTCAAAACAGAAGAAAACACTATGCCCCCTTAGTTTCCAAATTGGTTTTTTTGTGAAGGCAGAATGGGACTCACAAGTGATTGTTAATTAACTGTCTCATGATTCTTGAGCAATACAGGTGGCATTGCTCTTCATGGCTACTCAGCTAAACAGAGGAGCATCATTTAGACCTTGAAGACTAGCTCAGCTGTGAGGCAATGTTTATGCTCTGGAAATGATCTGTAATTAACCCATCTTGCCACACTCCCCAAATGAATTTTTTTATTGACTGTAACTGTTTCACAAATACTCCACTCACCATGCATTAATTTCTTAGCATTCATTTGCATATAACACTAGGCACAAACAGAAAAAGTCTACTCATGGCTCTCAGAGCTCAAAGTATTTTTTTGAACATCTTTTCATTCTTAATAAGGTTGCTACTTTATTTTGAAAACACTATTACTTATTCACACAGTCAGCGTTATGCGGCACTGGTGTATTCATAAGAGTGTGCTAGAAACAAAGCATACGTTAGATGGAGAAAGGGAGGTCTCTGCTATCAAAGCATTGAGAGTATTGTAGGGGGAGAGACACCTGTAGTCAGACAATACCAGGAAAAGAGAAGAAAATCTCTGCCTAAGAGAAGCTGGTGGAGTCTTTAAGAGGATATCACGTTATGACTGGTCTTAGGAGACAGGAAAAACATTATGTAGACATCAGGAAGAGAAAGTAGGTGACCTAGGTTTTAGCAAAGGAAGGGGTGGTAGAAGTAGGAAGGACATTCTAGGCAAAGAGAATCACAGGTATATGATCAGATCATGAAAGGCCATGGAATAATCTAGAAGTCAAAAATCAAGACTTTATAGGTTTGTGTGGGGAGGACAAGAGGCTAGAGAAATGGGACGGGGAGAGTTGGTGAAAAGCCTTATGGGAAGAGCTAAGGGCTTGGTTCTGTGCTTTGCCAGGCAGCAGGGACTGAGCAATAGGGGGATCCAGATACATAAACGTGGCCACACTTAAGATATAGGCTGGATTCCCATCTGGACTTGGATGTGGAGATCAGTGGATCAGTGATCGCAGCCACTCCACACCCCAAGAAGGTATGACAAGATGTTTTCCCCACATAATGGGACTTTCCAGCAGAGTAGGGCAGCTCCAAAGAGGGTCCTAAAATGGCTTGCGAGAGCAAGGAGGGAAGGCTGGATGGGGGTTTTACGGTGGCTGGGGAGTGGGCCAGGGTGTGTGGGAGTGGGGTTTGTGTTGTTTGACTCTCTCACTAACACCACAGTGGGGAGCACTCGGCTTCCTTATAAGTTTACCTACTTGTGGGGCAGAAGAGGGCAAGATGTGGCTTAGAGCAGGCAGTCGAACATCAACAAGTAGGGGCTTGACGCTGGTATGCTCACGTTGTTGAAAATCTGTAAACCAGAAGTGAAACAGGAGTGAGGGATGGCCTGCAAAAGGGTGGGATGGGCTCAGGACCTGCAGGAAGCATGACAGCTAGCCAGGCCAAAGGAAACGAGGCCCTGAGCTCTGACAGTGAAAATGAGCTTGGAGCGTGTCAGAAGAACTGAGATCCATTGTCCAACGCACAGGCAGTGAGTGAGAGAGGTTGGTTGCGGATGACTTTGAGAGGTGGTTGGGCAAGTGGAGAAGCAGTCCAAGCTGGGGCCAGCGGGATGGGAGGAGGAGATGATGAGTGATAGTCTGCAGTGTTTTCAGTGGGGTGGCCTGATGTCATCTCAGCCTTTGAGAAATGTTCCACTGTATTTCTGGATAATGCCCTATTCTAGGTCCTCTTGAGAGAAAGTGGTCACATATCAGAATGATGCAAAGGAAAAGCTGTCTGACCCCGAGTTGTGCTTGATTTCCTTTTTATTGTCTAAGGAATTTTTATTGCTGCTTTTTTTTTATTACAATAGCAGTGCATATTTCAGGGATAAAATACAGATGCGTGTGAACTGGAAAATAGAAATGACACGAGGAAATAACTAGTATCCTATTGGCTTATCACCTTCGAGAAAGTACCTTTGGAGTCCAAATATGAGAAAGACTTTGTCTATGAAAGTTAGAGGATGCCTCAGAGGGGAAATAATGCCTTGTCTGGATCTTTGAGGATTTTGAGGCTGTTTGCTGGTCATAAAGGGGAGCGGGTGGGCTGAGAATGGAGGTGTACAGAATGAGGGACATTTTAAAGCCGAGAGCATGGAATTCACTATTTTATCACCTAACATTTTAACTTAATACATAAATTTAACTTTATTATAAGCACAATTTATTTTACTTTCAGTGATGTTTTAATTAATGTAATCCAAAGCATTATTTCAATGTGTTAGTAGAATAAAATTATTGAGAATTTTTTCACATTTAGCTTTCAGTATTTGATCTATGTTTTTTGTGATATTTGATTTAGTTTTTTTATTTACTTTTTTATTCGATTTATTTAATTATATTTGACCTCATTTGTAGTCCCCAGGGCGTTCTCCCCACCATTCTACCCATGTGCCATCACCTCACTCCCTTGTGCTCTTTCTGCCCTCGTCCCCGTCTCTTCCCCATCCTCCCCCCAATGATCCCTTTGGTTTATCTTTGACCTTTTGTTCTTGTGTTTTTTGTTTGTCTGTTTGCTTGCTTGCTCGTTTGTTTTTGGCTGTAATTACTCATTTCCTGGACCTCTCTCTTATTACTATTATTTTTTGTATTGATTTTCCTTTACATTCCTCCTAAAAGTGAAGCCATCTGATATTTTTCTCTTGCCTTCTACTTGTTTCACTGAGTATAATTCCTTCTAGCTCCATCCATGTTTCTATAAATGATTCTAGTTTATCATTTTTGATTGCTGAATAGTATTCCATTGTGTATATGTACCGCATTTTCTTGATCCAGTCCTCTACTTTTGGGCATTTGGGTTGTTTCCAGGTTTTACCAATTATAAATAGTGCTGCAATAAACAAGGGGATACAGGTATTCTTTTGGATCGGTGTTTTTGTGTCCTTTGGGTAGATCCCTAGGAGTGGGATTGCTGGGTCATATGGTAGCTCTATTTTTAGTAGATTGAGAAACCTCCATGCGGCCTTCCATAGTGGTTGGACTAACTTGCATTCCCACCAGCAGTGTAGTAGGGTTCCTTTTTCTCTACATCCTTGACAACATTTGTCGTTGTTGGTTTTTTTTAATATGTGCCATTCTTACCAGTGTAAGGTGATATCTCATTGTGGTTTTAATTTGCATTTCCCTGATTATGAGGCATGGTGAGCATTTTCTCATGTGCCTGTTGGCCTTGTATGAGCACAATTTTTAAGTGAGGTTTTTGGAGAAAATAGGAAATATATACGCTCTATTACTTTTAGGAATGACCAGATTGGGTTTGCTTTCTGAAACAGTTGTTGTAGAAATATGAACCAGCCAACCACAACTGCCTGTTACCACCTGCCCTGAGGGCCTGTTTCTGAGGACTGGGCTTGCTGGTTGGCCTGCTCACCCAGGCCCCAGAGTACAGCACGTGATTGTCTGAACAGTGATTTTCCTCCATAGGTGAAAATTCTGACATTTTATAACCTATACTTTAGTTGTTGTGATTAGAAAACTTTATATATCAGAAATTAGAATTCCATAGGTCCCAGAAAGTTAACTGCAGGTCTTAATTTTCAAACAATTTGCATATATTGTCGTAGAGAAGTCAAAAGGCCACACTATGAAGCCCATGATCAGGGTCAAGGTCAGGGAAAGGATTCTGTAATGGAAACCATTGTTGACAGTCCTGTTGGAATCTTTCGCTTTAGGAATATTATGCTGATGGTTCAATGTCATCAGTGTCCTGCTCAGTGATTTTTGACCTTTGGTTTGTTAATGGGTGAACTATACCAATGAGTCTATATTTCTGACTCAGTTAAACCAAGAAACTCTTAGATGCAACCCTACTCATCTTTCTTTCACTTTCTGCATCAGACCTGACCAACTGTCTAGGGAAGGAAGATCTTAATCTGTATGTTCAGTTTTCATCAACTGTTGCTTTCAAAGGCAGTGGTGACTCCTCTTAGTTAAAAACAGAGCTTCGGTTTTTGTTTTTTTGATTGCCACTAGGAAGTATGAGAGCAGTATTTTTCTGTAATGTACTAAATGATTGGTCATTCTTCCTGCCTAAAGAATAAGCTGCACTGAAGTCTCTCCATAAGGCTCATTCTTTCAGTATGACTCATTTTTTGAGAATTGCTTTTGGAAATAGCTTGATGAACTGTGTTTCCACCCAGTGGATTACTTGGCAGAGAAGGGATTCAATGCACTGGGCCCCTACAGTGGTTTCAGCTGCAATAGAGGGGATTCTCTGGATTGCACATGAAGTATTAAGAGCCTGGGGTTCAGGTGGTTCATGATTAAGTACCGTGTATCAGTTTTCCATAACATGGTAATGCTATGTAATAAGCTACCAAACCGTAATAAAACTTAAACACAAAGTTCCACTTCCAGCATGAAAGTGTGACATGCTTTTGAGACCACCTCCCGAGAAAACTGGTGAACATTGTTTTCAAAACATCATTTGAAGTCTCTGGAAATGGTCAGGAATATCACAGAAAATATGGAGACGGCAGTGAGAGCCTCCTCTCTCCCCCAGCTCATTGAAATGGAACCTCCACTAGGACTGTGCAGCAAAAAAGTCACAGGGCGCCTTCTCCCAGTAGCTCCTGGTTCCAGGGCTGTTTTTTACGGAAAGGACAGAAGTTCAGCCTTTCTCATCCTGGCCGCATCTACTTGTTGCTAAGACTAAGATCTGGGCAAGTGCAAGCGAGAGAGAGGGATTTTTCTTCTTCCTCCCAGCCACCATTCATGGGAGAGGTTCTGCTTTGGTTATGGCATCGCTGAGTGTCCTGGGACGTGATTGCCCTTATGTGGATTGCAATCCTTGTTTGATCCACACTGAGAGGCAAGTTTATAAGACCTGAGTCTAGTACCCCCTTCAGTAAGTGTTCACTTAAAGAAAAATAATCCCCATTGCCCCTACCCCCAACTCCAGATACATGGCTCAGACTTTTGCCCTGAGGAGAAGCAAAGCCATGCAACAACACTAAATCTCTTACCAAAGGAACTGACTTCACTTGCAAAGGATATTGGTAAACAACCTTTGATGCCAGGACCACCCGGCCCAACATCAAAGAACCACCTAGTCTAAAATGTCAGTGTGGATGTGTAGCTGAGGGGCAGAGCTTTTGACCGCAAAACATCAATAATGTTGAGAGTGGTCAATTCTGCTTTAAATCATATGTGTCCATTAGAATTACACTTCGGGGGTTATGTGCTTAACATCTGTCTTCTCCTCTAGACTAGATGTTCCATAAGGATGAGAGAATGTCTTTTTGGACATTGAATATGCAACCCATAACTCAGAGTCTGATACTTGGTAGCTGTGCGGTAGACATCTGTTCAGTGAAAGAAGAAAGAACAGGCAGGAAGTAAGGAGAAAGCGCAGTGCTTTATAGGGACACATAAACAAACATTTCTGGCCGTAAAAGATACTGCCAGTGTACAGCATCTACCCCCCCCCCCAGCCCTTACCGTTGTGATGTATATTTGCCTGACTTTCAAATGTCAGAACCTCTTTCTTTGAGTGAGGACTTGCCTTGCTTCCCTATAGCAGGAAAGTTCAGAATTTGGGGGCTTTATCGTCCCCCTGGAAAGTGTATTTTTGAGTTTTCCTAAAACTTCTTCAGTGACTTTAATAAAGAATGAGTTTTGTTTCCTTCTCTCAATTCCTCACTTCCCTACTAGAGTTTCCTGGGAACACTTCCTGTGGTAGGCTGAGTCATTGTCCTCAAATGTAAGCAGATCCAAATCCCTTAAACCTGCGACTGTTCGCTTACATAGCAAAGGAGAATTTGCATGCACAATTAAGTTGTGCATCTTGAGATGGAAGACTATTCTGTGTAGTCTGATAGAGTGCTAATTACAAACACACATGTCCTTATAGGAGGGAGGCAGAAGTAGATTTGACACAAAAGGAAATCTATCACAGAGACCACGCTGCTGACTGAAGATGGAGGAAGGGGCCACAGACAAGCAATGTACATATGTGTTGTTTTAAGCCAACACGTGTAGAAATTCATGTCCGCAGCCACAGGAATCTAATACAGCCTTGATTATCTGGAGGTGGGATGCTCCTGGAACATATCTAAAGAGTGGCACTGACCGTGGATTTGGATAATACTATAAACTGGAATCATTTTGAGGAATATGATAAGAAAAATCCTAGATTGCCTGGAACGTTGGCTAGAAATAGGGATGTTGAAAGCGCTGCTGGTGAGACCTCAGAAGGAAGTGGTGAGCACAGTAGAGAATATCGAAGTCAGCATAAACAGGCTGTTGGTAAAAATACGAATGCTCAAGGTTTGCTGGTGAAG
This sequence comes from Galemys pyrenaicus, assembly GCA_019455555.1. Taxonomy (NCBI): domain Eukaryota; kingdom Metazoa; phylum Chordata; class Mammalia; order Eulipotyphla; family Talpidae; genus Galemys; species Galemys pyrenaicus. The sequence goes on along the minus strand of JAGFMF010012069.1, from coordinate 7,426,965 downwards.
ATGTAGAAGAAATCCAGAATAGAAGAGGGTGGACAGGGAGTTCTTGTTATGCAGTGTCAGAAATCTGAACTGAATTGTGTCCTGTAGTTACGTGGAAGACAGAACCTGTAAGCCATGAATTGAAGACTGAAACTGAGCAGATTTCCAAGAAAAGTCCTGAAGTGGTGCACAGGTTTCTTCTTAGCGCTTATGGTAAATGATAGAGGAAAGACATAGATTGAGGAAACTGTTAAGCAAAAAGGAATCAGGACATGAAAATATGAGAAATCCTCAGTTTCCCCTGACTGAAAAAGACTTGAAATTGACAGGACGCACTGTCAGAGCAGCATCCTGTGGGGACCGAATCAAGGGTGAAGTTGGACAACCTTTAGCTAATGCCTCTCACAGGTGAAAAGATCAAGGTATTTAATAAGAGGACAGGGGCATATGTGGATCATGAATACCCTCAGCCATCTCAGCAGAAGGACTAGGGCGGGTCTATGAATGAGCATCTTGGCTAAAGGCATAAATCTCCATGCCATGTCGGGGAGACTACCAGAATTTTGACTCTATCAGTGGAAACAATGCCATTTCAACTGAAAGGACAGAGAGGAGATGAAATTTTAGCAGCTGTGTGACTCCTAAAAGCTGACAAGTGGAAAACAGTTGGATAAAACTACTCAGCTTCGAACATTTGCTCCATTCAAAGCAATGGAAAGATGATTCTGAGGGCTCATGTCAGGGCTTCGAGGGCAGAGCTACAGACCCAGGAATAGCCATGAGATCTGAAGGAAGGGCCTCAAGCAAGAAATGATAATTCCTAGGTCTTAAAACCTCCTTGGATGTTGACATTGCTTGGGTCAGATTCGTTTGTTCTTTCTACTCTCTCTCTCTTTGGGAATAAAAGTATCTATAGCTGTTAGCAGTAAGTGAGCGTCAAACAGCAGAAACACAAGGGGAAGATTAGCATGAGAAGAGACATCTCTTGGTGCTTTGGCTTCACCTAGGACAGCCAAGAAAAGGCACCACTGTGCATAAACTGACCACAGGTACAGGTGTTCACCTCTGACAGATGGACCCATTGGGTGGATCGCTGTGATTTCCCCAAAGATTAAGCGGTGCTTTTCAAACAGTATCACATCCAGCCTCTCCTACAGATAGGAAGTGAATCTTGTGTTGAAACACTGTCTTTACTCAGGAGGGCATGGAAAAATGGCATAACAAGTCCGAAAGAGAATCTGAGGGTTAGATCTGAGAATACTGATCACAAATACTTAGATGAACGTGGCAACCAAAGCAAACTGGTTTCATTACATAAAGGGGGATGATTGAGTTTCTACCAGGCAAAACATATTGCATCTTTATCCGTAACCTGCCACTAACAAAAGGTGGCGAAGGCACTCAGGCTAGAGTTAGAGAACATGGAGCAGTGTCTTAAAGCAGGGGAAAGTTTTGCATTGAAACACATTTATTTCTAAATTATTAAAGTCAAGCAGTGAAATGCAGTACTCTCAGAATCAGGGCCCCACAGTCCTGGACGTTTCTAGGCTGAGGCCTGATACGGTCACCATGGATACCCACGACATCACAAAGTCTCAGCTGTCACAAAGGCGGCTCCTGACCAATGACGAGCTAGCGGTGGGGATATAATGCACAGGCCACACACCTCGAGGACCTCAGACTGAAGCCACACTCAGCAAACATCATGTCCGGGAAAGAAGGTCGC
>JAGFMF010012069.1:7407575-7424423 GCA_019455555.1 Galemys pyrenaicus | reverse complement strand
TAGCTGGCCTAGGTCCTGGGCAGGGGAGGAGAACTTCTCACGGGCTCTGAGCAAGGCAAGGCCTTGAGGTTGCGGGGGTGTGTGTTTGTGTGTGTGTGTATTTCTGGAATGTTGAATTGCCAGAAAGATGGTGGTAGCTGGGTGGGGCTGAAGACCAGGAGCGAGGTGATGGATCAGGAGGGGTGGGTGGATAAGAGGGTATGCAGTTTCCATGAATTGCACCACACGTGAAGATTGGGCTTCACATGAAGATTGAGGAGTGGGGAGAAGAAACCATAATGGAACAATGGCCACGGGGATTTCCTTTTTCGTGCTTTGGTCCAAACCAGGAATTGAGACAGCTAATGCTAGTCAGTGCTGTGATGCTGTCTATATAATGTATCCTTCTGTCCTCTTGTGGACACTGGTAAATGGTATTCTATAAAGGCTACTCTCTGGCCTAAGACAGGCAATCCAAAGAGTTTTAAAGAAACAGGAGCACCTATATCTCTGTCCGGGTAGATCGTACACTTAGGTGCACTTCCCATGGTGCAGCTGGGCCCGGCTCTCATTGTTGGCTGGGCCTGGCTCTCAGTGCTGGCAGCTTGGGCCACTGGTGCGAAAACACAGCCTGCTGAGCCTCGGGGAGGGCTGGGGAAGAAGAGGCCAGAGGGGCACTTCTGATCCAGACAGTCCTCAGCCTGGCTTCCACTCTGCTCCTGTCTCTGCTCCTGTGCCTGGTGGTGCGCCCTCCCTGCCTCCTTCCATCTGGTAAAGCTGGTGGAACTGACTTTTCCCTTGCTGCTTCCCAGGATGCCCTGAGAGTTAATGGAGATGGGGTTCTCCTTAGAGCTTGCTAGAATAGGTGCCTGTATAAATCCAAGGCACTGCTCTTCTCACATAAAGCCCATTAAACCAGATTTACAGAAGCCTCATCATCAGGTGGGCCTCCCCATGAGTTTGTGATTATATAGAGAACCCACAGGGTATAAGGGCTCTCTTTTCCTCGTGGGCTCACTAGCAATTGTCTTTTTGATGTAGGCCATTCTCACAGGTGTGAGGTGATAGCTCACTGCAGTTTTGATTTGCATTTCCCTAACAATAAGTGATGATGAATGTCTTTTCATGTACCTGTCGACCATTTGTATGTCTTATCTGTCTGCTTTTTAAAAGCTAATTTAATTTTGGCTTATGATGTGGCTTGTTTAAGCAGAAGATAGTCTCCTGGGTATTTCATCGAGGTCCCATGAGAGGATTTTATCAAAGGCCAGAGAAGTCATAGTGTGTGCATGCACCATGCTGGGTTCACAGGTCTGTGTGCTTAGGGGTCACCCGACACCTGGCTCCAACCTGTGGTTGTTGACACTAACTTACTAACGGTCACTGTTGCACCGCTGGGCGACCAGGCGTCCTGGGTTCTTTCCTTGTCTGGTGTCTGGAGTCTGAGGTGATGTTTGGAGATTGGGTGTCGATGACCTCTTGTTGCAAGCACTCCGGAGAGTCATGTGGGCATGGAGGAACCGGGTGGATCGGTCCTGTCACCCCTTTTAGAGTGGTGCTTCAGCTGGGCTTGTGGGTTCCATGGGACACATGGGGTAGCTGTCAGCATAGCATATGTCTGAATGGGGGACCCTTGGCCTGCATGTGCAGGAATCCTCCCCTCGGAGGGAGGCAGGCAGGCAGAGGAAGCCCTGCCTTTGAGAACCCATGAGCCACCCGGGTGTGACCCTTCATACATTTCTGAAGGTGGGAAGGATTTGTTCTGGTTCACAGCCGTGGAGAGTGCACCACTGACAACCTGTGCCCTATTGGGAGTGGGAAAATCATAACCAGGGTGCGTTATGTCAGGGACAGAGACTGGGGAGGGTGTGGCTGCCAAACTAGGTCTGTGATCAAAAGCAGTGTCAGGGCAGGCCAGGGTCAGACACAGGTCAACAGGGCAAAAATACGTGTGAACCCAAGTAGCGCCTGAAGGGACTTGATGGTAATGTCACTTGGCGTTGGCATAAATACAAGGCCTGGGAGCTAGGCCAGAGGATTTTTGAAGGCCCAGAATCCCTTGGTCCCTGTGTCTGAGACTTACTGTGGGATATGGGTAGAGGGAGACTGCCTAAGTATTTAGAAACAGAATAGAATGCGAGAAATAGAATTCAATAAAGAGAAAACTTGTATATGAACATTAATACAGCATTTCCCTAGAGGACAAATTACAAAGTAGCCTCTCAGATCTAATCTAGGCAGCAGATGGGCTCATTAGGCCTCCACTGATGTTTTTAAAGGAAAATTGATTAGTAGCCAAAATTCAAAAATCAGTAAGTTTTTGTCTATAAGCTTTGATTACTGGCTTCTCTTGTGAAATCACAATGCCTCAGAATGACATGGTTAGAGTCAGATGAAGATAACAAGGTGGCTCCCCCATTAATTCTGGGCCTCTCTGGTTTGCCACAGTCTTCACCTTGTCCTGTTTTATCTCATGTATGACTTATATGACTAATTTACAGTACACCTGACTCCTAAAGATACCTGAGTTCATTGTTATAGTAATTTAATTTTAAGTGTGTGTGTGTGTGTAAGAACTTGGGTGTAGGTCAGAGATGTTAGGGGTGAGAGGATTCACTAGAGACAGAAAGGGAAGTATAACAGATGGATTTACTGAAATATAATGCTGAGGGGAGCAGCTGGTGAGACAGGAGCGGTCTGCTGGGCCATATGGGTCCCCTCCCAGGTTGGGGATCAAACAGGCCATAGTGGTGATAGCACTGAGACTTAACCCCTTAGCCAGCAGGGAGGGTCCTTTTCCTTTGCTTTAAAGAGAGTAAAGGCACATAGAAGTCAAAAAAGGTATATTTTGGTGCGATATAAAGTCACTTCACCCAGACAGAATACTTACAAAGCAATGTGTGGGGCTGAAATAGGACTTCTTGAGGTATTCAGTTTGTATTTCTAGATCCTATAAATGTTACTTTATATTTTACAAATGGGACTTTGAAGGTGTAATTAACTTAAAGATATTGAGATGGATAATCATAGTTGACCCTAGTAATCAAAATCTCCTTCTGGAAATGGAAGACAGTGTGACAACTGAAGCAAGATGCTATACTGCTGACTTAGAACTTGGAGAAAGAAACCCTGAGTCAAGTAACAGAAATATTTGAGCTCTAGAAGCTAGACAAGGCAAGGAAACTGTTCTACTTAAGGCCTTCCAAAGGCCAGGCTGCACTCACACTTAACACTGATAACTAAGAGACTTATCACAAAACTAAACTATTAAACTGATCTTGCATGTCAAAGATTTACATAAATTAGATAAATTTGATTTATTACAATAGCTGTGAGTTTCTGAGAAAATAGATATTGTTTAAGATCTAGTACACTTCAGGTATTTAGGGATGTTCAGTTGCTATAGATAGGCAATCAAAACAGGCCAATTAAGAGATCTTGTAATCTAGTATATTAATATCACCCAGAGGTAAGAAAACATTATACACTCACAATCAGAGGTGATGATATTTCTGAATTGCTGACAGGTAGACATATGGTACAGAGAAGTAGAAATTATAGCTTCAGTTCTACAATTTCAGCCATGAATCAGCTATGAACAAGAAAACCTCACCAGTTTAGACATCAAAAAGCTCTTTTTTGCCTAGAGGGTATTCTAGGAGATTCTAGGAAATCCTTAATTGATTTTAATAGACAAATAGCCAAAGACTGAAGAATCAAGTTCTCTGTTTTCTCTCACCCATCTCTACGAACCCATGTACAGAGATTTCCTAAAACCAAATGTTCAACCATTATGCCAACAGTGTGAATATCTTTGAACTATTTGAAATAAGCAGAAACAAGAGGAAAATTAAAATTAGTAAACTAAGATCAACAAGGTGCCACGGATGCTTTCGATTCACCTAGAAGCAACCCTACAAGATGTTCTGGGGTGTTAACTGAGAATGGGGTATACTTCTTTGTCTTTGATGTTTGCCTGGCTGATAGGTGAATCCTCTGGGCATATCAACATGACCTTCAAAATGACTTAAAGGTATTTTCAAACAGTAAAATCATGACACTCATGTAGATATGGAAATGTGTTCAAAGAATCTCTAACTCTTGAGGCAGTTGGCAGATGTTGGAACCAATTCAAAAGAGAATCCAAAGAACAGAAATATTGATTATATTTAAATATGAAGGCTCAGTTTTATAACCATGTGTCGGGAAACAAATAGACTGCTATTAAATAAGCCATTTAGTGTGTCCATTTGTGACCAGCAACTTACAAAGGGATGTAAAAGAGGTCAAAGACAATGGTAGACCAGAATCAGGTAGCCTGGAGTCATGTCCTAAAGGCAGGGCAGTGGGCAGTGTTCCATTGAAGTATTTTATTTTATTTTATTTTTGCCATCAGGTTAAAGTCAGTAAATTAAGAGTTTCCTCAAAAATACTGTCCAGTTATCAGGGAGACTTGGTTGCTCTTACAGATATTTCTAGGCCAGTCCTAATCCCCATGGATACCAATGACATCACAAAGCCACCTGACTGGTGAATTTTGGGGTGTGGGGTAGGAATGATAATGGGTATCTTTTAAAAATTTTTTTAAAGATTTATGCATGCATGCAAGAATTGGGGTACAGACCAGAGGTGTGGGGGGTGAGAGGATTCACCAGAGACGGAGTGGGGAGCAGAACAGGCAGATGGACTGACATACACTGCTGAGGGGAGTGATGGGTGAGGCAGGAGAGATCTGCTGCACCATATGGGTCACTTCCCTGGCTGGGGAGCGAACTCATGCTGCAATGACTGCAAATGCCAGGGAGGCCCCCCTATGGGTGTCTTAAAGGCCCAACCAGACTGTGGATCAGGGGCAAACCCCAGCAATATCATGCCTGGGAGAAGAAGGCACTGGCATTCTCAGAGCAGAGTGACTGTTTCCCGGAAGTCTTGTGAACTGCATTCTGAGAGAAAGTTGCTATGCCCAACGCCTGAAGTCATCCACACCTGTTTTCCTCCCTGGTACACTGGAGTACCTGAGAACCAACATCCTGGAGCTGGCAAGCAAGGAGGCCCAACACAAGTGCAAGATGCTCATCACATCAGAGCATGTGGAGAAAGCAGTGGACCGCAGCCAGCACCTGAGCCTGCTTTCTGAAGACAAGAGCCAGCCTCAGATTAAGATGCTCCAGCCATCTAGGAAAGAAGAGAATGTGTGTCCCTGAGGTAACCTCATCAACAGCCTCTTCTAGCACCCAAATTAGCCCTAGATGCAGGTGGTCTTCTGGTCTTCTTACCATTAGCACGTGCTAATAAAGTGTTTGAAATCCATGAGCTGGCTTCTGACTCCTGTTTCTGTCGTTTTCAGTTGGCAGCGTCTGTAAGACATCTGGGATGAGCTATTTGGGGGGCAGGGCAGCAGAAGGTGTGGTCAATGTGGGATGATCGACCCAATTGGTGATTTTGAGGGGCCCTTTTAAGGGTGGCTTGGAGAGTGGCCCTGCCGTGAGTAGCTGGCTGAAGTCACGGGGGAAGGAGACTTTCTCACTGGCTCCTAGCAGGGCAAGGCCTTGAAGTTGGTGGGGGCACCTCTGGGGTGTCGAATTGCTAGAAAGATGGTGGTAGCTTGGTGGGGCTGAAGACCATGACTGAGCTGGTGGATCAGGAGCGGTGGGTGGAGAGGGGGGCAAGCGGTTTCCATGAACTTCGTGGGATAAGAGCTCACCTATGTAGAACGTGGTGCTGAATTGCCTGGGTTGAACTTCGGGCTGCATCATTTACTAGTTGGGCAACTGTGGGCAAAATACTTAGTTTGCTCATCTGTAATATAGGGATAATGATAGTTCATACCTAATAAATTTTGGAAATTATGGAAGTGGTACCTGGAACATATGTTTTAGTTATTAGATAATTTTTTTCAGATCATTTAAGAACAGAGTTGAGAATAGAATATTGGAAGAATAAATCACCTGTAAACAGTGACTGGAAAGGTATCTCATGTCAAAAATCTTCAGAAGATGAAACAGTTGTTATCCTTTCCCTGAAGATGAACAAGGGCTGTTCTCACAGTGAAGATACTGCTGGCTTCTTAGAACGAAAACATAAACTTTATGCTGGGTGCTCCTGGGTGTGTTCAATGGGTAAATAGACTGTGGGAACAAAGGGCTGGTTTTTCTAGTTCCTGCTCCTAGGACTCCAGGAGGGTTCAAGTAGTTCAGCTTTCCGCAGTTTGTGGGTCTGAGGCAAAGCAAGCTTGTAAAGATGTTCTAACCGGCAGATTGAGGTAAGAAATACGTTTAGGAGTCCTGGTATGATAATACTCTCTTGATTTTTCTATTTCTGTGCATTTGAGTGGGTGGGATTGCTTGTCAGGAAGTAGACAACTCTATCTACTATTTGACGTGTGATTTTACAGTTAAAGGAGAAAGGAATATATACAGGAGGGCTATTTTGGCTATTGTGCTACTATAATTGGGATGGATTGAGGAGGGAAATACAAGCATTTTCTTGTGCTTAATACTTTATGTAATCTGCACATTGAAACATTGTACTAGATCCCACTGAACATTGGATGTTGCCAGGAGCAAATATGTATCCTAGTAACACAAATCCAGTTGACAGCAGAGGTATTATGATGTTTTGCCACAACCTTTCACACCTCTGTGTACAAGCCCGCAGTCTTTGCTCTGAATTTCTTTCATTTGTTAGAAAAGTCAGATGCTTTGTTTAGCACTGTTAAATTGTGTTTTGCATTTAGTCCTATTCTTAATGGTTAAATATACATTGTGAATATATGTTTAGAATTGGGTTGCTAAGGTCTGAAACCCTGAATAATTTCAGTATGAATATACTTTAAATACTGTGAGATTAGATACTGTAAATATGAATATGCACTAAAAGATGCATCCGTTTCTTAAAATATGTATTTAATATAGATTGTTTTAATTAGCAATGCTATCATCATTTAAGAAATACATTTTGCAACATTATATAGAAAACTAAATACTGCAAAAAAAAAGGAGTTACCTGTTTTAAGCATTAACAATCATGAGTAGCAAATATCACTTATATTTACTAATATAGCTGTAAAGATAATACTTAAATCTTAGCTTCATTAGAAAGTCTTTGAAGGCAGGAATTGAGTGTCTGTTTCACTTTATAATAAGTTGTTTTGACAACAGTATGAACACAAGGCTATTTTAATTTATACCTATGACTTGAATGCATGAGGACATTCGGTCCTACTTTGGTAAAATCCTTAAATAGATCCCTTCATCATACATCCCTGAAAATACACACACATGCGCGCAAACACACACACACGAGAAACAAATACGAGGGAAATAGATGTGGGAAAAGGTGAAAAAATTCTTTTGTTGTCCACTTATGTTTATTCTAAGTATTTATGTTTTTTGAAATTCTCTGCCAGCCTAAGTTTGGGAATTAGCTGTGTTGTCTTTCAATTTATTCAGGTTTGACAGTCTTCTAGCAGGTTGTGGAATAAAATAATGAAGTAATTATTTCTACCTCTTCGTGTCCTGAAGGCACCGTTACTATTTTTGTTGAAACTACATTTTTTTAATAACTTAGTATATTAAGGAATGGAAAAGGTTTTAATAGGTGAAACAAGCAGTTTGTTTTACCAGAGCTCTGTTGTGCAGTGACATATGCTAGGACTGTTTTGCCAACATATGTAAACACTTTGCTAATCATCTTTAATGCCTTCTGTTTAGGAGTTACTGGTAACTGTGCTTTTTTACATCCTGTATGGTGCTCGTGGATGCACTCTCTTGGTTCTTATCCATTCACTCACACATTTGGGTGATTTCGAAAGACTTTAACGTCTCTCCAATGCAGTTCCATTCCTGGCTGTGTCTTTTTGCAGGTGGTATCATTTCCTTTGACCCTGGTTTCCTTGCCAGGCTTTCTCCACGTCCTAGCCCATGGACTTCTGCTTCTGTTGAAGGCAGCAGTAATAAGGCAGGTGGGACCCCTGCTTTCATCACTTACAGAATTGGCAACTTTGATGGTGAACTTGAGTTAAGGCAGAGCTCCTAGCCAATGTGTTCATATTGTTGTCAAAACAACTTATTATAAAGTCTTTACTAAGCCAGTGGGCATAGGGTCAAATTCATGAATTCTGGCCCCAGACTACCTGAATTCGAATCTCAGTGCTACTGCTTACCAGCTGTGTGGAAATGAGAAAATTATTTAGTGTCTCTGTTCCTGTGTTTCCTCGTCTTTAAAATGGAGGTGACAGTTTATACTCACAGAGGCACTTATTATAGAAGCAAAAGGGTTAGTAGATGTAAAATACTTTAAAACAGTGGCTGGCACCGCATTGTGCGGTGCTTTGTAAGTGTGGAAGTGGAGAGGTGGTGGGGCACATGGACAACGTGCCAGTTATTTGAATCGAGCGACCACGTGAGACTCAGGTGCCTCATGGTCCGGGAACACAGAACCAGAGAGGACACTTTTACCTGGCTGACTCCCTCATGATTCCAGTCAAAAAGTCTTTCCATCTGGTGAAGAGTTGAGCAAATGCACATTCTGAGGAGCCATGAGTATTCTGAGCAACCATTCAGAGCTCAAGGAAGGGGGGGGGTAAGTTTCAGACACGTGGTTTTGGGTTAAAAAAAAAAGATAAGCAAATGGTTTGGCTTTTAGAGTCATGAAATGTTGGTATTTGATGAAATCAAAATACCAGTATCCAGTTGTCCAAATATTAAGAAACCCGACTTTGCTGTCTTCCGTTTTCTATAAATCTTTCTTTAGTAATCTTCAGTTTCATAGACCTTAATAATTCCATTCTCCTCAGTTGATAACATCATTGCCCAGACTGTATTTTTACTAGCACAGTTAGTTTGAGTTGAATGAGGGCTTTCTTTTTTTTCATGCTAAGAAAGGGCAGGGAAGAGGGAGGGAGTGGGATCAAGGCCGGGATGAGAAGAGCACAAGTCCCGGGACTGTGGTGACGGTGAGTGGGTGAACTGGTGGTGGAAACTCTATGGGGACTACACCTAGAAAAAACACCAAACATTGTAAAAAAAAAAAAAAAGGAATAAATAAATAATGAATTTTTAAAAATGAAAGGGCAATAATAACACTTCGAACTTTCAAGGGGTTCTAGGTGCTTTAGACTGGTTAAGTCATTTAATCTTCATGAGAACTCCATGAGATAGATATTATCCCATGTATGTAAGAATATATTTAGGTCATAGAGATTATGCATAATTAATGGATAATTGAGTCAGCTTTCAAACCCAGGCAGCCTAGTACCTGAGCCCCTACTCTCAACAAATGAGCGCCCTCTTCTCAACACCCCTGGTTAAGAGGGCAGGCTGGTAAACGTTGCAGTTCCTGTTTTCCTTTATGAGTGGTAAAACAATGTTTGATTGTTTTTCATAGTGTATAAAAACTTCAGTAGATTTCTACTGGGCAGGTCCTATCTCTGCAGGAAGAACCTGAGTTTTTCATCCATAGTTCTATGAGCATGGAAAGTCTCAAATGCTGATGCTATGTACCTTGTAGGAAGTGCAGTATACTGTAGATTGGCAAGCTACTCTGCGCTGCGCTTTAGTGTTGCTTCTGGCCAGGGGGTATATTCTGGGTTGCGCATTTGTTTCAGTTGTCTCCACTAACATTTCAGAAGTTCAGGCTCCAGTTTTCAAGTTGCCATTTTATTTTTGGCCTTGGTTAACTACTACTTGTTTATTTAAACGTTCTCTTAACTTTGGTCTTTTCCCCCCTTGCTTTTCTCTAATCATCAGCTACAGAAATAAATTAATGGGCTTCATTTTCTTCTTCACTGAATAAAAATATTCAAGTCAGATTTACCTTCCCTGAACCCTTTAATGACCCTTCTTATTCATTTCCAAGTATACTCAGTGCCATTTATAACTCTTGTGAGAGTTTAATTTAGCAGTTTCCGCTCCTTGTAACAGTTGACTTATCTGGGCTAATTTGATTTAATCTTTCTAACCCAATGCCAGGAAACACTCTGTTCCTACATTAAGATCACGTCCGATTCATTTAAGGGTTTGTGGTTCATGTAAATAGACCTGAGTGACTGCTTCATTTTGGTGTTGTGCAGTCAGAAAATACTTCCAGAAGAGATGCAAGACCTGGAAGGAATTAAGAAAATGAATTAAGAAGCAACTCTAAGGATACAGTTCATTTTTTAAAGCAAGTAAAATCCTTAAGAACAAACAATGTGATTGTTTTAAACCATTTAATATTAATAGTAAGAATATTAATATTAATAATATTAATATTAATAGTAAGACTGGAAGTGATAGATTTTACCAGAAAATAATTTAGATGGGGCGAAGAGAAATCATACTTGGAGTGTAGCCAGCAAGTAACTATGTTTCAGGGTTCAAAAATAAACTTTAAATAGAAACATACTGTTATCTGGATTATAAAACTTAAAGGTCAGTAATTTCCCTCTTAGTAAACAGAGAGCGAGAGATCATATTAAACATATTTAATCTGAGTATCGGAGTACAGATAGATAAAGCCATTAATATATCCTCCTAAGAGCTATTTATAGATACTTTTTAGCCTCTTGGCATGAAATTATATTAAAATTAGTGTATGACTAAAGGTTTAGAATTTAATTTCATTTAAAATTGAAACAGGCATTTCCCCCTAACTTTTAAGAAATAATGGCACGTTCAAAGATGACCATGCTCACAGATATATACAATTTTTAAGTAGTGAAAATTGGCTTAAATTCGGTATGTACACACACATATTTTGTGACAGAGTCATTGGCCTCTAATTGAGAAGCCATCACAGGGGAAATAACTATAAGGAAGTCCACCTAGTAGCATGGAAAAACAATATGGGAATGTTCTGTTTGCATTAGCTATGTTCAAGAAGGAAGAATAGAACCTGCTTTAAACCATGCACAGCTGTTACCTGCTTTTGTTAGCTATTATTGAGTTAGTGCTCCAAAGAGGAAAACTACTTCTAAGTCAGTTATATATCACAAACCAAATGGCTATTGACTTTCTTTCAAGTGAACTCCTGTTTGCCTCTCATTATTGTTGAGAGCAATAGTTATACGTTTGACTTTTCTCTTAAGAACAATGGGATATAACTAAATATTAGCACTTCCCAGATCTTCAAGGTAGGTTTCTGAACAATGAGATATTTAATTGGTTGGGACTATTTGAACCTGGGTCAGCAAAAATGAAATGCTCCCACTAATAATAACAGTAATGACTTGAGCTTTGGGGGGATTTACTAAGATCCAGAGACTGCATATGGTACATAGAGGTTGGATTGTATCTCCTTGACCTTATAGTTAAACCATTGGAACCAGAGTCCTTGCCTGTGTGATGTTACTTTGGTCATATTAAGTAACTTCTAGAGTCATTTCCCTGAGATATTTTTTTCCTGCTGCCTCACTTTTTGTCTTTCTCACTAGTTCACAGGCTCACCCAAACTATGCTGGTGTCTACATAGCTGCTACTACTTCAAACTAACACTTTTGTCAAAAACACTATGCAGTGAAATGAATGCCTGTCACACTGATGTCAAATTCCTATACAAGGTTTTAAACATGCTCAAGTTTTGCATCCTTCTTGTATCAGATTAGCAGCTAACAATTTGGGGACTAGTAATGGTCCATGAACTGACACATTTAGAGTAGCATTGCCATAGAGAACAACTTTCTTAGGAACAAAAGGATCTGCATTTACTGCAGTCAAATTATCATTTTTCAGGTGTGCCCATATGCCCACGTTTGTATGGTCCTTCAGTACACGTAAGTTTGTACAGTCCCCTCAAAAACAGGAGTGGTAGGCACTGGTACAAGTTTTAATAAGACAAAGTGTGTGTGTAATACAGCTGAGTGTTATGCTATATATATGTGTGTGTGTGTGTATATATATAATACAATAGATTTAATTCAACAGGATAGTATAATGATCAAGAACACAGTAACTAGAGGAAGACTGACTTAGTTTGAACCTACCGCTTACAAGCTGTATGGTAACGGCTTGATTATTTCTCTCTTCCTTGTTTTCTCTATAACATGGGAATGACAAAAGTAACAAAGTCAAAGCATTTATGTGGGGTTTAAATGAGTAATTATGTGTAAACCAAGACCTGGTACTTGTGTACAAGTGTTGTGTTTAGTGCCGTCATTACCATGAGCCATAAGGAAAAGGAGTCAAGGCAACTGTAATAATAGAACAGGAGTATACGATCCAATATAAAGTATAAGAGAGCATGCATAATAGGACAGATGTGATTGATTCGGACTTGGGTAACGTGAAGGACATTATGATTTCTTTTGGACTTTGCATTTGATGTTAGGAGAATGTCATCACTTCACATGGAAAAATGTACGTTGCAGAGACTGTGCTAAGCCTTTTGCATTAGCAATTCTTTTTCATCTTCTCTGAAATCCCATGAGGTATTACTATTTTATCCACTTTATATAAGGAGAAACCAAAGTTCAGAGAGGTTAAATGGCTTAACTTCTGTAATACCTTAAATGGCAAAGTTGGGATTTGAACTCAGAGCCGTGCTAACTCCCAACCCTGAAGTCCTTGCAATTCTCTACTTGAACTGTCCTTTGGAAACCCATGGGAAGTTTTAAAAGTACAGTGCCTCACCCCCACCAAATAAAAAGTTTGAATTGTTAAAAAAAAATAGTTTTATCGAGACAAAATGCACAAACCATACAGCATACCCATTTGTAGGGCCCAACGTAATATTTCTTAGTGTACTCACAGGTTAAACACCACCTCTGTATAATTTACAGATTATTTTAATCCTGAGCTGGGCCTGGCAACAGAGTCCCTAAGGGAGGAGGGTCTTTAGTTCAGGGCCACAGACCCTCTAGGCATTCTTGAATGGATTTCGAATGGTTTGTGAACCATTTCCTCGATCCACATCTTTATTATCATCTTTAAAGGGATGGAAATGTGGTCCAGCATGTTCCCTAGACCGGCATGTTCCCAAATTTTCAGGTACATGAAAATCACTAGGGCCTCATCTTAAAATTCCTATTCAAATTTATTAGATCTGGCTTGGGGTCAGATCTCTTAATAAATTTCGAATATAGAAATACTAATATTAGACCTTAATTAGGTGAAATATCTGCCCTGAAATCCCATTCTTCTTATTAGTAGATCTTGTTAGCAAAGCCAAACCAAGCCAAAACATAAACAACTATATTCAGTCATTATTGATATATTTTGAATTTTGTTACTAAGGTATTTGTGGACATTTGTTTTCTTTCTTGTTATCTATGCAGTAGCCTTGATTTTTCCTCTTGAATTAAAAAGCCAAAAATACTTTCTGGCTGGTGTCTAATATTTAATAGAAAAAGTTTGTCAATTTCTGGTAGAGACCATGATATAAGATCATCTTTGAGGAGCATAAATGTTCTTCATCTTACCATCCTCAGCGCCTTGCTGCATTTGGCAGGCATAACATTACCCAACCAGACTGATAAGCTCCTAACTGTGAGGGGAGCAGCAAGCTGGCTGTATTTGTGAATAATTCTCCTAGAAGACTGTTCTAGACAGACTAGAGTCAACTTCAGGTTTACTTTAAGATTTATTTTTATTTATACATAGAAGAATCCGGGTGTAGGCCTGAGGTACAGGAGGTGAGAGGATTCACCAGAGACACAGTGGGGGAGCAGAACAGGTGGATCTACTGAAAGATACCGCTGAGGGGAACAGCGGACAAGACAGGAGAGGTCTGCTGCGCCATGCGTGTCAGCTCCCTGGCAGTAGCTGGTGATAACTTGATAGCACTGAGACTTTCAACCTGTGGTACCAGGGAGGCTCAATGGCAGGTATAGTTTCAAAATAGATTTCTGGGATTTGCAAACTACTCATCCAAGTGCAAAGGTAATTTTCTACAAAGGAAGTAATGTCTTCACAGCCAGGTCATGTCTGTATGACTATGGACACGGGTTCCCTAAGAGTAATTTGTAATCCACAGAGTACTAGGTTAATTGGAGTTGGAGGGCAGATTTAGAGTACTAGGTTAATTGGAGTTGGAGGGCAGATTTATGGGTAAAATATTGCAGTTTTTCACACCGGCCTTCAAGCTATTTAACACTAAAGAAGTTTGTTCAGTGCCATGAATTGCAAGAGCTATCTGTTCATGCATTATATGTATATATATTTATGAACACATTTCTGCTTATTTTCTTGAATTGCTTCACTTTGACTCCAGTAAGAAGGATTTAAGCTACAGTCATGCCAGAACTTTATGACTATTCACAGTTCTCCAGGCTTCAAAGTGCACCATATCATGCACCACATTCTTCATTGTAGGTATCATCTCTGAGTCCATCTTAAACTACTCTTTCCTTTCATCTTCATCAATGACACCTTTATATCTCCTAAAATGTCTGATTTTCTGGCTATTTTTTCCATGTAAAAGGTTACCCATTTTCAACACTTAGCCCAAGCAGTCATTGTTACCATAAAGCCAGTAACTGTGGTCAGATTTTATCCTGCTCCACAGGAACAAGTACCAAGTATGACCTGGAAGCAACTGAAATATACATGAAAATAATTACAAGACTAATTTATATTACTAGAAACCTAGGATGTTAAACCAAGGAAGACACACTGTATGTAGCCCCAAGTTGGACTGAATGTATTGATATGGTGCATTTTACAGAGATTCTGAGTTTGGGTGATACTTTGCACAGGAAGATGTATTTGTAAACTTTCTTGTTGAGTAATTGAAATCTTAATGGTGGAATACGTAGGCCCCAAGTGATAATCTTTACTCATAGTTCATCAGACTCAACTGCGTCACCCACTCCGTCTACCTACTCTTCCTCAGCCTCCCCATCACCTCATTTATTCCTTTGTTCCTAATACCAGATGGTTCCTCCCTTAGGAGGAACATAAGGGAACCAAATCAGGATCAAGGAAAGGAATAAGAACAATAGTAATAACAATAACAGCAATAAAGACATAAAAACCAAAAATGAGGAGACAGGGACAGACTGGGGACACTTGGTGGGGAGGGAAAGGGGAGGGTTGAGGGAAGATGGGAGCACGAGAGACTGAGGTGATGGTGCACTGGTGAGATGGTGGTGGGGAATACATAGGGATTACAATTGATGGCAAGTATATGTAAATTTTAAAAAATTATATTAATAAAAAAAAACACACACACAAAAACTGTCCTTCATGGTCCTAGCCCTGGCCCTCGATTTTCCTCCCTGTGTGATCTCACTTGTGTGGGTTTGGTCACTGCATAAGCACCAATGACACCCAATTAAGTGTCTCTAGTATAGGCTTCTCTGATAAAGTTGAGTCTCATCTTCCAAATGCCCCCTCTGGACAGATCTGTGTTGATGCTTGCCACACACACCCTTGGATCTCAATATACCCAGATTTCAATTAGTGTTTACCTCTCTTATGTTTTCTGTCCTTATGAATTAACACCAGCATCCCCAATCCTGTTGAATCAGACTCTCTGGAGATGGACCATCCAGAATCTATTTTTGCACGAGCTCTGTAGGTGATTAAGAACCTGTGCAGTTCCCAAGGCTGGAAGACTGAGTCACTCTCCGCTCTTCCTTACCACCCACATCTAGTTGTTCCCTGGATCTTACTGAGATTATTCCCACATATTGGAGAAAAAAAGCCCTTGATTCCTTTCCCACTACCACCATTTTAGTTCCTAACTACTCCTGTAAGAGCCTCCTAACCTCACTGTCTGTGTAGCCTTCCCCGTCTTCCACACAGATATCAAGTGTTCAAGCCTTCAAATCACAAACCTAAAACAGAAACCAGGATGTGCCATTTCTTGGCTTAAAAGCATTCAACAGCTTGATATCATGGGAGCAGTTTTCAGACTTTTTAAGGTCATGGAACTCTTTCATCAAATAAAATCCTGCCAGGAAACCCAACTTATAGAACAGATAAAGGCAGAACTGCTCTGTTTGAAGCAAGACTCAGCTCCACAGGCTTGGTCACTCAACCTTCTTTGCTGTGCTTCCTAAGAAGCCATTTCCAAAGACAAGGCTTGAAAACACTAAAGTTCAGATGCTTTATTTGGATACCACATTCCTTCCTAGCTAGCACCCTTCTCCCCCTGCCTCCTCTCCAATATCTCAGACCCCAGCCCTGGGATTATTCACTATTCCTTGGATTAATCATGTGTTCTTGTGACTTTTTTTCACGTTCTTCACATCCTAGAAGGACTGCTGTCCTCTTTTGAGTTATTTTCTTTGTGTCCTCAAAGCTAGATTGGCACTTACAAGGTTGTATTATTTTTTTTTATGTTTGTCTTTCTCTACTAGATTACAGACATTGTCTTTGAGAACATTGCCCATACTTTCTTCATCTGCGTTCCCTAGACCCAACACAGTTTCTGACACAGGGTTTTTTACATGTTTATCACATGAAATTCGTATGCTCTGTAGCCCATCCATTCTGTTTTATTCTTTACCAGACTGACAATACCTTAGCAAATTAAACATCACTTTTAAAATTAGATACTTTGACTTCCAGGCTATCTGATTTTGCTACTGATGATTTTTCCCTGTTGAGTAATGAAGCATGATCATAAGTGGATGGATGTATTGTGTCTTGCAGTATCTGAATCTGAGCTCACATCAAGAGAAGATGTTTTTGACAGCAGTGACATTTGCTGTATTTTTCTTTATTGATTATATAAGTAATATGTATTCACTGGAGATACCTGGAGATAAAGACAATGATGAATAAGAAATGAAAATGCAGGTGTAGGGGCCTCCCTGGTGGTGCAGTGGGTTAAGCAACGCACTACGAAGCAAACCTCAGCCACTGCAGCACGAGTTCGATCCCTGCTGCTGGCCAGGGAGGGGACCCACATGGCACAGCAGACCTCTCCTGCTGTGCCCGCTGCTCC
>JAGFMF010012069.1:7362911-7407525 GCA_019455555.1 Galemys pyrenaicus | reverse complement strand
TTCTGCTCCCCGCTCTCTGTGGTGAATCCTCTCACCCCCCCACACCTCTGGCCTGTACCTCAGTGCTTGTATGCATAAATAAATAAATCTTAAAAAAAAAAGAAAATGCAGGTGTAATACTACTACCCAGCAATAGATTTAATGTTTTGACCTATTTTCTTCAAATTTTTCTTCTAGAATATTTAGATATGTATGTATTTCCTCGAATACAATTAGAATCATACAGAATAAGTAGCTTTATATCCTGATAGTTTCACTTACCTTCATAATATGAGCCTTCCAGTATGTCATCATATATAAAATAATCTTAGTGTTATTAAGAATCACAGTAATAAAAATTGTGGATCTAAGCAATGGCTAAGACATTTACAAGTTCTTTTTCGTATTAAACTTTTTAATTGTCTTACATCATTATTCATTTTAGGACAGCATTTGATTTCTCCTCTCAAGTGTAGCCCCGTAAATCTCCCACCACCACATCACCCATGAAACATCGCTGTACTCCTTTGTGCTTTTCCCTCCCCTGTTTTGACCCCTCCCCCACTCTTCCCTTGCTGTATGCCTGAGATCTATGATCGCCAGCAAGTTTTAAGACATTTATAAATTTTTAGTAGTCTATGAAGTGAGAGAAAATAAAACTCTGGGTATTTTGTGAATCTAAGGGAGTGGAGGTATGGTTTTGACTGAAATCTTTTAATGACATATTGCTTATTTTCCATGTAAGAACAGAAAGGATGGCATGGTCTGAAATACTCTGAACATCTGCTTTGTGCCAGATACTGTGAATTTTGTATACATTAACTTATTTTAATATTCGCAACAAGTAGATATTCCTGTTTTACAGCTGAATAAAGGACAACGCAAAAACTTAGGGTAGCGTGTCCATATTATTCTTTCAGGAAGTAGAATTTTAATTTCATTAACTGCAGAGTTCCACACTTTTCTTCAACACTGACTCTGAGAGAAGACACAGAGCCAGACTTTGATTCTTTTTTTTTTAAGATTTATTTATGCATACAAGAGCTGGGATACAGGCCAGAATCACGGGAGGTGAGAGGATTCACCAGAGACAGTGAGGAGCAAAACAGGCAGATGGACTGAAACACTCAGCTGAGGGGAGCAGCAGGCGAGGCAGGAGAGGTCTGCTGCGCCATGTGGGTCTCCTCCCTAGCCGGACATCGAACTCGTGCTACTGTGCTGCAGATGCTTCACAGTGTGGTGCTCAACCCACTGCGCCACCAGGGAGGCCCCAGACTTTGATTCTGAGGGCTTTGAGTTAGCAGTGCTTGCTCTGTGGGCTCTGGCTTATTAATCCCTACAATTACTTCAGTTTGTCTATTAGAAAACAGGTATACTTTTTCAAGATAGTCTTCAGTGCTTATTGACTATGTAAGGTATCAGCTATCCCTCCAAAAATTTTATGACTCTTTACTACCCAAAGTGGGGCATCCATAGCTTGAGTTTTATGCTCCAATCTGTGCCTTGAGAACATTATCTTCTCCTGCTCCATTAGACTTTTATGAGTCCCTAGAACTCATGGAATCAGTTGTCTACCAGTACTCCCCAGTACCCTCAAACTGTTCATTTACTGAGGTGTCTCAAGTAATTTTCATTTCTTCTCAGTGTGCAACCATTTAACTGATTCATGCATCTCTGTGTGTAAAATGGTAACTCACATTCTTAACTCTTAACAGTTGAGCACTTCAAAGCCTGCTTGCTTCTCTTTCCATAGCTAAGCGTGTCTCCACTTGTACAGACTCAGTAACAACAAGTAGGGAATCGTGGCACACATGCAATTTCTCCATTCCCATCAGGAACTGGAAAAATGCATGACCCCACACAATACGCAGACTTCCTGGTCACTGCAATCTTACACATAGTATACATTAGGAGGTGAGATATGGGAAATTAAAGTGCTCACAAATTCTTCACTATTCCTATTTCTTTGGAATCCAATTCACCTCTCTTTAGTCTGGGATGACCTTGGTGATTTATGAGAAGTAGTGTTCTGATACTTTCAAAGGTAAAATCTTAAGATGCCTTGCAGCTTCTGCTTGGGCCTCCTTCATTGCTTCCTTTGGGAGAAGAGAGCTGCCATGTAAAAAATAATGTCTAACTCCACTGAGACCCCCATGCAGGAGAACACAGGCAGCTGTTGTGGTCAACAGCCCAGCCGAGCTCCCAGCCAACAACTGATGTTAACTGTCACGTGTGTGTGTGTGTGTGTGTGTGTGTGTATGATCCTGAACATTCCAGCTAATCTAGACTTCAGGTGGCTTCAGTGGCCCCTGCCCTCTGACTGGAGCCTTGTAAGAGACACAGATGAGTGCCTTGTAGTTATGCCTAGTCAACCCATAAAGCTGTAAAAGATAATGAGAAAATTTTGTTTATTTCTTGTATTAAATTTTGGGGTGGCTTGTAACTGAGCACCAGACAACAGATAACTTGACTTGTGTATACAGCTTAATGAACTTGGAGATAAGTGTGCACCCGTGAAGCCATCATAATCCATCACAGTCCAATAACATGATCACCTCCAAAAATTTTCCTCCCATCCACTTTTATTTATGAATGAATGCATGAATGAATGAATGTGTCCTTAGCAGATGCTTAAGTGCACAACACAATATTGTTCAGGATAAGCACCATGCTATAGAGTAGATGAAGGACTTGTTCATCTGGTATAACTGAAATTACAAACCCTTTGACCAGTTTCAAAGATTGAACTATAAAGGCTTCGCATCTGTATTTTACCCTACTTTCACTGTCATATGGTGACTGAAGTTACACTACTCCTTGGTCAGGTACAAAGAACTTTATTATAGCCTCGCAAGTGCCGTGAACTTAATTGCTTTGGTTCCCTTTAAACCCAAGTGCCCAGCTAGAAATTTTGTCTGCAGTGGATTATGTCTGCAGCCTAATAGTCAAGGAACCCTGAATTTAGGGAACTGCATGTTTTTGCAGTGAGCTATAACATAAGCAAATTCCTCTCTGCTCTGGAGGGAGACTTTTGCTTTATTAGACAAATGGTAAGCAAATAGACTTTAAAAAAAATACATGATGCCAAGATAAAAAGCAACAATGACAATGTATTGTTTCAAAGAGAGTTCTATGAAGATTCATGATGGTATGAAAGCAATAAAGACTTGAAGAAGTGCCTGACATATCCAAATTTTTGTTGGACTCTAGAACTTGAAAATACTTAATAACTTCTGTGATATGCTGTTGTGTCATGAAATGGTGAGTAGCGAGCTCTGTGAAACCAGACTGCTCCAAGTTACTCACTGGGTGATTTTGGGCAACTTAACTTCTATTATGCCACAGTTTTCTCAACTATAAAGTGAGGATACTAGAAATTATTTTGGGGGGGTCCTGGGGTCAGTTGAGTTATGTAAATTGTAGCTGTCAATATTGTGGAACATTCTAAGAACACTGTTCTTGAAGGTTTATTATAAAACTGTTGCTGGCTGGCCTTCCTATTGTTCAGGGGATTAATGCCACTGAAAAATTCTTTTAAATATCAATAACTGAGGTCCTTGGAATGTTGCACACAGTTAGTTGCCAATGTGAGAAGAATCTGCTATATTAAAAAGAAATGCCTGCAATTCCATAGCATCTGTCCTTTCAGCTCAGGGTTCATAGTGAAAGTTCTGTTTATTTCTCTTCCCACAGCATTTGTCTTTCTTTGCAAGTCACCCAGATTCTTTTTTCTAATTTTTTAAAAAAGATTTATTTATGCATACAAGAACTGGGGTACAGGCCAGAGGTGTGGGGGGTGAGAGGATTCACCAGAGACAGTGGGGAGCAGAACAGGCTGATTGACTGAAATACACTGAGGGGAGCAGTGGGCGAAACAGGAGAGGTCTGCTGTGCCATGTGGGTCAGCTCCCTGCCTGAGGATCAAACTTGGGCTGCAGTGGCTGCTGAGATAGCTTGAGTGTGGTGAGACTTTAACCACTGTGATTATTTTTAAAATTTTAGTAGCAACAATAAATGTTGGCGGGGATGTGGAGAAAAAGGAACTCTCTTACACTGCTGGTGGGAATGCAAGCTAGTCTAACCATTATGGAAAGCAGTATGGCGGATCCTCAATCTACTAAGAATAGAACTGCCATAGGATCCAGCAATCCCACTGCTAGGAATATACCCAAAAGACACAAATACACTGATTCAAAAGAATACCTGCACCCCTATGTTTATAGCAGCACTCTTTACAATAGGTAAGACCTGGAAACAACCTAAATGCCCAGAAACAGATAAGTGGATCGGGAAGCTGTGGTACATATACATGATGGAATACTACTCAGCAATCAAAAAAGAAAAACTAGATGCATTCATAGGAACATGGATGGAATTAGAAGGGATTATGCTCAGCAAAATAAGTGAGAAAGCAAAAGAAAAATAGCAGATGGTTCCTCCCCTAGGAGGAATATAAGGGAACCAAATAAGGATCAAGGAAAGGAATAAGAACAAAAATAATAATAATCACAATAAAGACACAAAAACCAAAAAGAAAAAGACAAGGACAAATTGGGGACACTTGGTGGGGAGGGGCAGGGGGAAGGTTGAGGGCAGATGGGAGCACGGGGGACTGAGGTGATGGTGCACTGGTGATATGGTGATGGGGAATACATGGGGATTACAATTGATGTCAAATAGATATACATTAAAGGGAAAAATGTAAAAAATATAAAATTTTTAATAACTATTTTTATTTTAGAGGTCACACTACGGACAGAGGAATAGGTCTACCCCTCCCCACCTGTACTTCAAGGCACCCCCAAGTGCATTTGCATATGCTGTTCAACTTGTATTCCAAGCATCTGGAGCATCCCTCTGAGTGCTGAAAATCCATATACCCGGCAATCAGGAAATTAATTTCATTTTTATTAATTTCATCCTAAGAGTACTTCCAGAAATATTCTGCTGTTAAAGCCATTTCTAGTACCTTGAAATGAGATGTATTCAGACATACCCTTTCTTTCACTAAAATAGCGACCTCTGTTACTGTGTTTTTCAAAAACAGATGCTTTAAAAAAAACGTAGAACTCTGATGCTGTGGGAATTTCTTTGATTCTCACGTCCATGGTGCTGCTCAACAGGGTTTATCACCTGTCCAAGGCTGGAAGGCAGTGGGATGGCGTACAGACCTTCCTGTCATCTTTTTTGGTAGTTTGACTTAGTTTGGCAAAGCTACTGGCCAGAGTGGGAAAAATTCACATATGAAATGTTTAAGGAAAAAGATCTGTGCAAGTGACATTCCAGGACAATGACATAAAAATGAATTTCTCCCTTCTATTCTGGCTACTGTTTACTGGCATATTTAACTAAAGGCATGATGAGCGACTAGTGAAAATGTGTGCATGGATTTTTGAGTTCTTTTTTTCACTTGATTAACGTGTGTGCTAGGGAGGGGTCTGACTGACTCCTTAAAGGGGGCAATCTAAAAGATTCATACCTAGGTGAATTCATTCTGAAGTTGGACTTAGTTGGCCTACAGAGAATAGGCCAGACCTAGGTTCACACTCAACCAAGCACATGGTCACTTGGCTGGAAGTGGGACATCCACTCCATGAACTCCACTCTCAGAGAAACCAACTTAAAATCAGATGTGTCCTGGAGAAAGTAAAGTTTGAATTAGAGAAACTAGTGGTGTGATTTGAGGTCTTGATGGAAGAAAAGTTTGCCAGCACATGGGGCACGTGCTACAGGGCACAAACGGGTTGATTTCCTTTTGAGGCCCTAGTGCTCCTCTTTGGGGTAGAGTCTGCATGGACACTGCCGGCATCTAGCTCCTTCCATCTCCTTTATCTCTACCCAGGCTCATAGTCTCCTCTTCCCCCCACCTGCACCCCGTGTGTTTCTCCAGGAGGACTGTATTATTATCAGTTAGATAGCATCTTATGAAATGATCATCACAGTTCAGTCCTGCCTTCTGGAGGAAACATGATTTTCTTTTTTTAATTTATATACTTTTTACATCATTGTTCATTCTCCTCTCAGGTGTAATCTCCATAAAATTACCACCACTGAGACAACTGTGAACCATCACCATAGTCTCTTGTCCCTCATATGCTTTGGTCCCTTTCCTTCCCCTCATCAGCTGAATGTCTCCTATTTATAGTTTACCTGCTAGCTTTGTCTTTTCCCCCCATCCCTTGTTTATTTGACCTATGTTCCTCTTATAAGTGAAACCATCTGATGTTTTTCTCTTTCTTTCTGACTTATTTCACTGAGCATAATCTCTTTCAGCTCCATCCATGTTGCTGTGAATGGCATGAGTTTATCTTTTTTGATTGCTGAGTAGTATTCCATTTTGTATATATACCATCTCTTCTTGATCCAGTCATGTGTTTTTGAGCATTTGGTTTCGGAAACATGATTTTCTTGATAAAATTTTAGCTACTTTTGATCTCTTTGGCCACTCTTCAAGAAATCAGCTCTATGAGTCCAGGTAAAGATGAGTGAAAATCCAGTTATTGTTAATTTTGTTATTTCAACTCTCAGGAGGTTTTTATTTCTCTTATATCCTTCATTCCTCATCTTCTTTATCACATTCCTTTTATCACCTTCCCTCTCAAGGAAGAATAACCATAAACTTTAGGTCAAGCATTTTTATAGTCCCCAACCACTGGAATCATTTCTAAATACAATCCTATAGAATAGTCACGTAGGCCATTCTAAATCTGACATTTCAAATAGAAAATATTTCTTAAGTTAACCTGACGGTAATAACATTCATTCACTGAGTTACCAAGTGCTTTTTCCATTGCAGCATAAAACCAGATGAGACCTAGGAGGAATGGAAAAACCAGTTGTGTTCTTTATCTGAGGAGACTGCCGCTGACAGTAATGGAAAAAGCAAACCACTAACCCTACTGCAGAGTCCCTTTTGCTCTTGACCTTGCTGCTTCCTGTTCATGTCAATCTTTGTTTTTTTTTTTCTGTTCCCTGTTTTAGACTTTAGAGATGGAGGAAAGCTCTGTGTTTAATCTAGAGAATCTGCACAGACCAGGACAATTTCCGAAGAGGGGCCTAGCTCTTGGTCTTTGGAAAATGAGAGATGCTCTCCACAAGAGCCTATTGTATTTCTGAGATTTTGAGGTCAGTCTGACCTGAGGGATATTTGGAGGCCTCAAAGCAGCCTTTGAGTAAATCCAAGCTTCCTTCACTATCCTTAAGTAGAGTCGTTTCTACTTGGTGTGATTGGTAGTCTGTTTTAGGGGTCTAGAAAGGCTGTTACCATCCATTTATATAGGAAAAATTTTTGAGTGTTCCCAGATCCCCAAAATAACCTATTGAATCATACCAAATGGGAGTATTCTACTGTCAGATAATCATAAAGGGAACCTGTATCTACTTTAGTTTGGAGCCCCTGCTGGAACCAAACTGACCAAGTGCCACTTGCATGTAGATTAGTTCATAGATCTGGGGGGAAGGTGGGGCCAGTGTCATGGACTGATGCCAAATCAC
The DNA here is from genome assembly GCA_019455555.1 of Galemys pyrenaicus. NCBI lineage: Eukaryota > Metazoa > Chordata > Mammalia > Eulipotyphla > Talpidae > Galemys > Galemys pyrenaicus. Next base: position 7,400,052 of record JAGFMF010012069.1, on the reverse strand, counting down.
AAAACCTATTGGTCACTCTAAGATTCATCATTCTTAAGGAGACATTCAGAGAGACTCCAAATAAGAAGTCAATGAAAGAATGTGCTCAAGAGTTAGCATGAGGAGCAATGCATGGTGGGCTTCTTAAGGAGGTAGCTTTCAGACATCCGTTTCGCAACATGTAATTCATACCTCGAATCATTCACAGTCAATAGTGTATATCATAAGACCTAAACATCCATCTTGAGAATAAGCCATTGCTCTATCATTGAAGTTCCTGTGCTCTCCTCTCTGTGTCTCTCTGAATCTCATGTGAGTTTCCTTATATTTATGCTATCAATGTATGTATTCCTAAATTAGATATCATAGCCTAGCAGGCTATTTCCTTTACGTATAGTCTATAATTCTGTGTTAATTACTCTGTAACTTAACCGTTTTCATTCAGCAGTATGTTTGTGAGGTGCATTGGGGTTGATATACAGAACTCTTGGTCATGTTTGCTTTGCCAGCAGTGCTTTTTATGCGTGGTCTTGGTTGGGGGCGGGGGGGGGAGGGAGGGACACGAAGGGAGCCACTTCCAGTTGTGGATGCGCACTTAGTGTCCCCAAGTGGTGAGACTATTCACCCGTGGGTTAGCTGCAAGGATGGTAATGAAATCCAGCTGATAGTAGAAGCTAATTATATTGCAAGAGACTGAATTTGCATAGAGAACGTTGAATTAATGAAAGCTAAAATTTCACAGCAATAAACACAGTATTTAATAATGCATGTTTGTGGAATGAAAGTGGTTGCTTTTTTTTTTTTTTTTTGCTACATACACCACTTTTTCAGAAATTAGATACTCTTATAAGTGCTGTGGGCTAACGTTTTCTTCTTTGTTTTCTCCACATTTTCAGTGTTTTCTGGATTCTGTCCCAGCAGATCTGATTCCTGTTCTGTAGCTTTTTGAAGGATTGACCTGAGCATCTTTACTGAAACTCAACAGCCACCTGATTAGATACCAAACAAAGGCTTTGGAGATAGTTTTCGGTTTCAATAATAATGACTTTCTTGGAATGCAATTCCAGTGGAGCTTATTTTTTGTGTAGCCTGAAAAACCACCTAACGACCATCAGCAAGGCTTCAGAGACCTTGTAGCATTCACAACACCAGACCGCTAAGTGACTTGAGATTGTTGGGGAGACCTTAAGAACTGTGACTATCAGTTCAGCTGCAAGATCAACCACTACTAGTCTGCTGATTGACCCGCTACAGAGCTGCTGCTGAAATATGTCTAGGAACTCGGAGTTCATCAACTTGTCATTTCTATTAGATCATGAGAAAGAAATGATCCTGGGAGTCCTAAAGAGAGATGAATATTTGAAAAAAGTGGAGGACAAGAGAATAAGGTAATACTCTTATCTTTTCTGCCCTTCTTGAATGTTTTCTCCTTAAAACAATTTACATCAGAATGCGGCTGCTGTAACCACTTTGGAGACAAATGATCAGGCATTTCTCTTTTCTGTCTCCTTCCCCAAATCTCAGTTTTGCTTAGCTTTGGTAGTGGAATTTTATAAACAAGCACGCCGTGACTGGGATTCCTCTGGCAACGATCATTGAACTGGAGGTGGACGTGAGACCAAAGATACATAGTCCAAATCTTGGACATGGTCACTGGACATGGTCAATGAGACTTGTCATTCTGGTTGCTGCTGAGGGTAAAAGCCACTATACCAATGAAGCGGAGCCTAAAGAATGGTGGAGACTTGTTCGCATCCTGATATAGTAGAACCTGCCAGACCGCTAGTCTTTAAACAATCTATTTCCATGTTATTTATAGCAATTCAAACCAGATTTTCTGTTAACTTGTGGCCCAAAGCATCCTATAATCCCCAAGATTCAGGAGTAATCAACATTTGTTGATCATATGCTAAGGGCCAAGTGCCCTTGGCTGGGGATCAAACTCGCATGCTACAGTGGCTACAAAGCCCCACAGCATGGAGCTCATTGTGTCCATAAACATGAAGATATTTGCCATCACATATCTGCCTTTATTCATGGTGTAGACCAGGGGTCAGCAAATGTTTTCAGTCAAGGTAATGTTTTCAGTCAGCTAGTAAATAGTTTAAGTCCTACAGAGTACATGTTGTCTACTACAGCTAACATCACTCACCATTGTCTTATGAAAGCAGCAATAACCTACATGTAAACAAATGTGTATTGTAATAGTCCAGTAAAACTTCATTTGCAAAAACAGGTAATGGACTAGGTTTTGTCCAAGCGCTACTCTTTGCTGACCTTTGGAGTTGAAGACAGCATCTTGGTAGGTTCCAGCCTTGGGAATAGCTGCATATGCATATGATAAGGCATCTCAGGGAGAAGCAGGGCATAAATAATCCAAGAGATAAAACAGAGTTGGAGGAGAGGTTATCAGCTATGAGAGCTAGACTCTGGGCTTCTGTTGGGAGGTTAGGCGATTTCACAGGCTCCTACCATCTCCACAGTTGTATGCCTCACCCAACCTATAATAGTTGCCATACTAGGACAGCTTTAGTGTTTCACTGCTGTTCTTAAGAACAGTGCGATGAGTCTGGAGGGATGGGAAATACCAAAAACTGCAGAAAGTTCTGCAATATTTGAAGGGATGGGTTATGAATTCATTTCCCGATGGTATAAGAATTATCAATATCTGCCTTTATGGATTGGAAAACTGAAACAGAAAGTTCAGCAACTTGTCCAGTGTTGCACGGCTAGAGATTGGAAGTGCCATAGTTCATAGCCCCACGGTCTGGGGCCAGAGCTCTCCCTGTCCACTCTTGGGCACTTGACTTTTCAGGGGGCCCAGAAAAAAAGACACCACAAACTAGTCAGTGCCTACCTCCCACCAGAGAATGTCTTACTGGATTCATCCCTGAGGATTGTGCTGGTATAATGTACTCCAGCTGCAGCACAGAGCTGAAAGAGATTCACCAATTTGCCCAGCTGATAAAAGCATCAGAGCTGAGTCTTTCATTCCATGTTGCTTCTCTTTCCTGTATACTCTTCTGTTTATGCAATAACTGCACCCGTTGCGACCCCCGTTGAAATCCAACCCCATTGAGAAATGGGAGACAGACAGCATTTCTGGGCGTCTAGGCACTGACAGTTCAGACCTATAAGCTGTAAACCATTATCCAAATTACTCTGGATTTATAAACACACCGCTCTTCTGCTATAAAAATTGGTAAGAATTCCTGATGATGGTCTCCGTTTTAAGCTGACTAAAAATCAAAATGCAAGTCTCATATTTTGTTCCACACACCTGGCTCTGCTGACATGGATCACTAAGCAAGTTGGAGCTTAGCATCATTAGGGACCGTGGATCCCAGTCTGAAAACCATGCCACTTATATTTTATACTTACAAATTTTATACTTACAATATTTTATACTTACAAAGCCATGGCTTTGTCGTTAGGTGGTTGATTCCATTATTTTAAAGCAGGAGAGGGGAGGAGAAAAGAGGGAAGCTGAGGGGGAAAGTATTCACATAGGCTATTTGGAATCATGCTGATAAGTGATGTATTTGGTTCAAATGGATTTGAAGCTATTTGGAGAATTAGGCATTCAGCCTAGGAGTTAGGGAGACCAGAAAGTGCTAACCAGTAAGATCCTGTTTATACTGCACAAATGTTTGATCTGTGGGGCTGTTTGTTTTTCCAAATATTATCACTACCACTAAGAACAAAATTAGTTTGACCTTTTCAAAAGCCGAAAGACTCTCTGTCCCCATAAAACGCCAGGAGAACTATTGGAGTGAACTCCCAGTATGGTAAACATTTAGTTTTAACCCTAATAGAATTACCACCAAGCTTCTTAATGGATTAACAGAAAGCCAGTATGTTAATAGAATCCGGACTTTTGATGAGTCATAAAGAAAAAAATTTTAAAAGCTCATCTTTGCTTTAAATGAATTAAAACTCTTGTGGCTTTTACCATGAAAGACCGTTTTAATTTCTCTCCCTCCCTCCCCTTCCCTCTCACCCTCTCCCCTCTCTCCTCTATAATTTAAATTTTCATTCTATATCATTTTGCCTCCAAGTAATTCTTGTTGGGCTCCTCAAGGCACAAACTTCTGGATATTTTGAGAAACTCCATATTTTGGATTGTCCAAATCAAAGCTCCAGGTCTTATTTTTTGTTTGAATTAATATGGTCACCATAGGCATAAGTCAAATTGTTAGCCTGAGCATGTGTATGTAGGTGTATGTAATGCACATGTGTATATGTATGTACTGTGTGTATGTGCTTATATCTCTGACTCTTCCCCAGATCCCCCTTTATTGCCCTTTCTCGTCCTCGTGCATTGTCCTTAACCAGAATCGGGGCAGAGGACACAGTGCAGGCAGCAGGGCTTGATCTGCGCTCATCTCCAGGAATCCACCATTCCCTTTCACTGTACGATTACATGTGAAGCCCGTATAATAGACAACACGGCTGAATTGGTGTGGGGTAGGAAGCTGGGGCTGGGAGAGTGAATGAAAAGGAATCACACGTTCATGGCCCCCATAGAGGTAGGTCAGTTCATAAAGGAAGAGCTAAGTTAAGTTAATACCATCTATGTTCTTGGGGGAAATGGGTTTTTTATTTGTAAGTATAAAATATAAGTGAAAACTTCATGAACAAAGATGTCACCGCTAACATTATAGTTTCCAGACATGTCAACAGTTTATATGAGTGTTCCTGTATTAATAAGAGTTAGGGTTTAATTGATTTAAATCTGTAATGAGATTAGGATAACATGCATTTAACAATTTTTCTGATCATTATTTCATTGCAGACTAAGCATAGCTGCTGCATATTTCATGCAAATGTCCCAAACCTTTGTACAAGATTTTTGAAGATTTTAAACTGAAATGTACTAAGATCTATAAAGGGCACCGTCTACAGTACATTACATAAATCCTCTATGCAATTGCAGAAATATTTAGCACCCTTAGGTACATCTTTATTATAAAAGTAGTGAATTTGGGCGTCCCTGGTGGCTTAGGGCTTAAGACTCCATGCTGTAACCATGAAGGCCTGAGTTCAATCCCCTGCCAGGGAGCTAACCTACATACGGCGCAGCAGACCTCTCCTGCCTCACCCACTGCTCCTCTCAGCAGTGTCTTTCAGTTGATCTGCCTGTTCTGCTCCCCACTCTGTCTCTGGTAGATCCTCTCACCCCCTGTAGTTTTGGACTAAACCCCAGTTGTTCTATGCATAAATAAGTAAATAAATCTTTTAAAAAATGTGAGTTTATGATTAAAACATTAGGAAATACATATAGCATGAACTTTTAAAAATCACTTAGGAAAGCCCTTTTCTTCCTAGAGAGAGTTGCCACTTCTCATGATATTTTTTCTGGTTACTTTTTGTTTGTATGTTTTGGTTTTTTATTCTATTTTTTCTCTTTAATTTATATGTATTTGACATCAATTGTAATCCCCATGTATTCCCCATCACCATTATCACCAGTGCACCATCACCTCAGTGCCCCATGCTCCCATCTGCCCTCAACCCTCCCCTCCCCCCTCCCCACCAAGTGTCCCCAATTTGTCCTTGTCTTTTCCTTTTTGGTTTTTGTGTCTTTATTGTGATTATTATTATTTTTGTTCTTATTCCTTTCCTTGATCCTTATTTGGTTCCCTTATATTACTCCTAGGGGAGGAACTGTCTGGTATTTTTCTTTTGTGTACATAAAATTTTTATGTAATTGAAAGCACATTGTATATGTAAATTTGCATCCTCTCTATTTTGCGCTTCATATTTCCTTTTAATTGAAAAATAAATTGTTTTCCAGAAGTGTCAGCTGTTACACTGTACCACTGCCAGCATCAAGGTTATTATAAATCTTTACTGATTTGATAGTGTCCTCTGTTAAGTTGTAGTATGTGATTATAAGTGTTGTCACATGGTTCCCAATCATGATTATGTGATTCTTATTTTTTGATTTTGCATCCTTTGTTCATTTACTATTGGATGTTAGTATTGTTTCAGTTTTGATTTGGGTGAGTTCTTTTTGTTATAGACTTGGCAAATTCATTTCTAAGGTACAGCAGAATTCATTGAGCACTTATATGCAAAGTTTATGAGATGGAGATGAATTAATTTCTGAATTAACAAAAGCAAAATTGTATTTTATAGGATTGTGCAAAGTTTCCACTTCCATGTTGGCACAGATCAAATTGAGCAGTTCTTTGTGTAAGATGTAATTTGCATCTTTAACAGATTCCATATACAATAGTATTTTAAAGCCAGAATTTGCATTATTCTCTCCTTCTCTAAAACTCTCCATATGATTTTTAGGTATAGAAATCAGGGTAAGTTCATTAGAGGCCCAGGCTGCTTCTGATTGGTTGTTCTGTCACCTTCAACATGGACTAATCCTTTGTGAAGTAAAAAAAAAAAATTCTGACACTAAAAGGAAGATTTATCCAGGATTATTGTGATAGTTGTCAAGACACACACACACAAAACCAAATTAACAAAAAGCTGTAGCAATACGGAAGAGAAATGGGGCTCAACCCCAAATACAGCCAGGTCACCTGGGGAATAATAACCAACAAATAGAATGAGGAGTCACTGAATGGAAAATTACTTAGAAGAGACATGGATGGTAGGGAATTCTTACTAAATTGACTAAACAGGATTTTTGCTGCAGGCAGGCTAGGGTGGGGGATGAGGAGCTGAGCAGATGTTGAGGGTGATCAGATATCAAAGGATAGGGGATTCTCACTAAACTATTGAGCAGGATTCTTGCTAAATCTGGGCTGTGCAAGCTTAGGAATGACAGGGTTTAAGGACAAGGTATAATTGAAATGAGAGCTTACAGGAGCCAGTCTCTAATTTGAGCAAAGAGAGAGACTTAGTCGTACCTCGTGGTCCAAGATGGCTGCTCTAGCTCCTACCAAACCATCCTCATTTCGGTCTGCAGGGAGGTGGACAAAGGGCAGAAAGAAAGACAGGCACCCTTACCCTCAGGAAATTTCCGAGAAGTTTCACATATGACTTTGCTTGTGTTATATTGGCCAGAACTTACGTGTGGCCATACTTAGCTGCAAGGCAGCTTATGTATTGACCTGGGGAATGTAGTCTTTATTCAGGTGTTCATGTAGCTAACTCACATTTGAGAGTTTTATTAGTATAAAGCAGTAAAGGTATATTGGTAGAAAACCAGCAGTCTGAGAAACTGGGTGCAATTGAGATCATGCATCTTATGAATCAGAAGTGTATATTGTTCAGCATAAATCTGAAAGGAATTAATTACCAGTGATGGTTTTCAGTGAAGTACATAAGAGAAATAGCACATTAACAAAAAGCGTTTATATTCAGCCTCGGTGAATTACAAGGAAATAGTGACTTGACATTTCTTTTATCGTATACTAATACTGATAACTAGGAAACTACTGGAAGTGGTCTTTGTAGTCATCTTTGTCTATGGAAATCTGAGTCTCTATAAATATCAGCTAAAGAGGTAAAATGGGAAAACTTAAGTGCTCATATATGTCTTTGCTAAGCATGGGACTCCATTGCTGCATTTAAAATAGCTCATATAAATTCAATTTAGAGACCTTTTAGAGTAAATTTCCGCTATATGTTCATAAAAATTGAAACCAAATTTCGTTAGCATGTGCCTCTGTCTAGCAGCAGGAGTAATTTTAAAGCATTTTTCAAGGACAATATGTTCTCTTTAAATGATCTTTTTTGTGTACGAATGTCCAATTTCCTCCCATGAAGTCAGTTCTATCCTTGCATCGTCATAGCAATAATCTTTACAAGCCCAATATTTTATCCTTTTTTTTAATAAAGAGAAACGTAGCTTTCCCACTTCTTACTGTACTACTGATTCTATCTCATCTCTTTTGCTGAGTAATTTACCATATCGGTAACAGAATTTTCTGCTCTTTCTGATACTCAGGATAAAGTTATACTTTGCGTTTCACATTGGTAAAAAAGCATCCCTGTTCCTTGTCAGACCAGGAAATTGAAACGATAGTTATTTCAAGGTATTTCCAGATGGTTTGACAATTACATAGAGCTCAATTTCTGGTATGATTTTAAATTGATAGCTAATAATCGATTGCCTGTATAGGCACATGCTTCATGAGCTCGCCTGCTAGATTCCTATGAATCAAATGTTTTCCTGGTAGGAAGTGCTTAGTGTCATTCCAGACCCAAAGATTCCACCATGCTTTTTTTCCTCGAGACAATTTCTAAGCACATTCAGTTGGCACCTCTCAGAAGATTCCTTTAGCTACACCGACACTGGGTATTCTCTCAATCCTTTTCCTAGTTACTGTCTCTATAATTGTTTTCTATCTAGAAGAAACGTGTCTCCCTCCCCCCCCCCCCCACCAGAGGGGTCTTTCTTGATTCTTTTAATAGCTTTTGATTTGAAAACTAATCAAAAGCTTTATAATGTTTATTAGGACCAGTGTGATGTTAGTTGAAGAAGCTCCATTGGGGAGTGTTTGTTGTGGGAGAGTTTATGGTAAGAGGCCACATGGGCAGATGCCACTTGGTGGGAGAAGCAGGGCAGGCAGAAGGAATCCTTCATGTTTTGTGAGACCTGGCTTTGCACAAGGAAAAAAAATAGTTGTTAAATACAGTGCTCCTTCTGAGCAAAAACATTTTCAGAGGTTGAGAGCTAACAAGAGGAGTGTGGTGTAAGGAAAGAGTATAGATTTTGGAATATGAAATTCTCCATCAGAATCCTGACTGCAGCGCTTACTAGCCTCGTGGCCCAACACAGGTTTCCTCTCTGAGATTCTGCTTTCTTGTCTATAATGGGAAATAGATCTTTCTCCCAGGTTGCTGTCAAAGTTTAATGGCTTGCAAAACAGAGTGCCTGTTATAATTATGGGTAAGTGTTGTGACATTTAGGTTTAAATAATAGGTTCCTCACACACAAGCTACAATCAAGATGAAAAAGTAACACTTCTATATTCACGGTCAAGAAAGGAGGTCTGGTCACCCCTGGGTTTTCCTTAGGCAGATGAAACAGCCCCAGTGTTGAGGTGTGAATGAAAGCTTGGGAGTGCTATGGGCTATGAACTCACCTACATCAGGCTTCTGTGTCATTATTCTGCCTGCATATATTATTTCAGTGATTCTTGTTTCATTGTTTCTGGGTTGACAGCACCTCCTGGCAGTCCCCAGGGTCTTGCTCTCTTAGAGGAGACTGAAACTATCCCTAGGCAAGGCTGAAGCTTGCAGGCATTGCAGAAGAGGCTGACAGCAACATCTCTGCAAGTCCACAATAATAATGAGAGCTAATATTTACTGAGTTCTCATTGTCTTTGTTGGGAAATAGGTTTGACTAGAAGTGACAGAGACACATTATATTAACAGCTTAAATGTGATGGGAATATATTACCCTCTCACGGAAAGGTCTGGGTTCTTGGGCAGCTTTGTGATACTGTTAGATGGTTCTATTATAATGTGGGTCTGGGCGCCATCTTGAGAGTTGAGCTCTTGATCCAATAGTTCCCCTCTATGTTCTCATCTCAGCCTCTTGGAAGGAAGGAGGATTTCCCTGTCCATTAGGGGCATAATCTGGAGGCTGCCTGTGTCATTTCTGATCACGTCATATTGGCTAACATTGACAGAAAAGACACTGGGAAATACAGTCTTTTGTTGTGAATGGCCACGAGCCTCACCAGACATCCCACTCATAGAAAAGATGAGGGCAGACATACTGGGAGATACATACCAGAATTGTTTCTTCCACAGTTACTACGCTTAACTCATTACTCAATGTTCACAAAGGCACTATCTTTAAGTTCACAACAACCCTATGAGGTTGTAACTGTTATACTTTCTGCTTTACAGAGGGGATGTTTTTGACAGAGAAAGGTTAAATGTCTCTACATCCGGAGAAACAGATTAAGTAATTTTCATAAAGTCAGCAAGGAAATAAATGGCATTGCCATGATCTGAATGAAGACAGTCTGACTTCAGATCCCTGTGCTCTGGGCCACCATGTCCTTCCTTGCATATTATCTTTCTTAGACCATGAGGTGTTTAGCAAGGGGAGATTGGAGATTGTTTAAAAGCTTCAAGGAATCAAGAGTGCTTTGTGAATTGATATCTTTGCTTCCTCTTCCAGGAAGCTAATTGCTTCTGTTTTAAAATTCCTCTTATTTGGTGCAAAATAATGTTCAGTGCATTTGGGTTTAGACAGGGTAACAAAAGAAAAATAATGTCACGTAAATGTGACAGGAATTTTAATTAAAACAATTCCTGATTTGAAGGGAATGTGTGCAGTGATAAAGCAAGCAATCTTAGTACCACATTGAACATTTTTGATGATGGGATAGCAAGTAATGAATTCAGGATGTCATCAGAATATAGAAATAAAAAGATCCTATCATTCAATTACAGTTAAATTCTTTTTATCTCTTCAGCCTTTAAGCTTTCAAATGCATATGGGTCATCAATTCACATGATAATGTGAATATATCTGTAGTAACAGGAGATCTAAAGAACCAAAAAGACACTGATACTTTAAAATGCCAGAGCAACCTGAATTTATCTCAAATGAAAAACTAGTGTCAGCTGGAATTAAATGTCTTCAGTTTTTCTTCTTTCCTTGTATCCCTGTAGTCTTCATCAGTTTTGAAAAGTTGATTTTGGCCATATTTCTCTCTCCTAAACTTTTCCATCCATCTCCCATAATCTGCTTCTCTTCAGACAAGCACAAAAAATAGATTTTAACATTTTCAAGAATCAGAATAGTTTTACATTCTGAGCAGAAGCATAGGGACAAAGCTAAGGAAGATAGAAAAAAGTTCTAGAAATTCTTACCAAGTAACTGAGAATAATCCGTAATTTTCTCAGGCTTATATTACCTTTTTTGCTGTGTATTTGATCTGAATTTTAGTCTATTTTAATTGTACTTTATTCTTAATGGGTTCAACATTGTACCTTTTTTTCTCATCTCATTCTAATGATGATGGCTTCATATCATAAAGACCTTTATAATTTAATAAAGCATAGTTTATTGCCTCTGGATCTCACAAATACCCTGGGAGGGAAATAGGAAAGGTATTATCTTCATCAAAGCTTAAGTAACTGAGATCCAGCCCTCTGGATCTAGTAAGTAGCTTGGCTGAGTTTTCCTTCCTCCCTCTATCTCCTCCATCTCTCCCTCCCTTTCTTTCCTGCCTCCCTCTGTTCCCTCTCCTCCCACCCTCTCTCTCTCACCCTACTTCCTTCCTTGCTTTATTTGCTTTCACTCATTCTTTCTTCTTCCTTCTTTTCCTCTTCCTCTCTCCAAGTGATTTTCTAACTTGTGCTTTCTTTTATTCTTTCAGTGAAAGGAGAGCTACTGTGTTCTAGATGATGGTGAAGTGCTGCAAATTCAAAGCTGAACAAAGTAGATATGTATAGTCTTGCCTTCATGGAGATTACAGAGGATTTGGCAAGAAAAGCATTAAGCCAGCTCTCTGTATCTCCTTTTGCTATTAATTCTTCAATTGCAGACATTTTTCCTGATTGCAATTACCCTCCTGTTACCCTTTCTCTACTTCTTTAGTGTCTTAGAATGGCCGTGTCCACTTAATATGAATTATCTTAGATATGGCTGATTTCTAAGAGATATCCGAAATACCTGGAAACTTGTTAATATTTTGTGCCAGCCTATAGAATTCTTCCCAGCTTTTCCCAGTCCTAGAGAGAGTTCCCTGCGTTTGGGGCACAGTTAGCTCCAATTTCCCTAGGAATTCCCCAACTAGTGTATTTGAGCATCTAAATTCTTGCTTCTTGGTGGCCTGATTTGTACTGAGTCCCAAGCCCTTTCAGACTCTAGAAATGAGAACAAGGTGAAACCTTATTGCTAAATAAATTCATCTCAGCACAGCGTAAGGGGAGAGGCAACATAAATGTTTGACTTTATGGCTATAGTTTCTCTCAGTGGTCCTGCCCACTCCACTTTAAGGAACCGCTAAGTGGTTAAAATGTCAGGCACCTGATCACAGAATTTTTTTTTCTAGAAGAAAATTACCTCTAAAATATCTTGAAGTACCCCATTTTCTCAGTTTGTTGCTCTGTGGTTCACTAGTCTATTCGGATATGACTGCCGTGTAAGACTGCCATTATTATTCCACTCATTCTGATCACTTTGTTTCTTTATTATGCTTACATGCATTTTTATAGATTTTGAATTGGCAGTGTTTTGTTTCTCCTCTGGTCTGTGATGTTCAAATATCTATTGAGACCCCCAATCAGTATAGTTGTGGTTTTCTTTTTATGCCTCCCAAGTTTCAGACATTTACTAATCAGTGTAAACCCCAGTACAATACACCAACATGATTTTGTGGATTTAGAAGGAAGTATTTCCTACTTGAGTGGAAAATTGTGCTGATGGCCTCCAGAAGACCTTCATTTTAAGGCAGCTTTATAGTGAAATATTTCATGTAGAAACCTGGGCTGCCTTTCTTCAGTTTGCTGTCATCTACGTTCATTGAGTATAACTCATTGAGTATGCTCATTAGAACCCAGTTAGCTCCAGGATCCTGGGTTAGTCTTTCTGTCCCAACTGACGTCTGTGTTGAACAAAGTCAGATGCATGACGTACAGCACAGCTCCAGTCCCCCTGGCTCCAATGATGCAAATGAAAAAGCTACAGTGAGTGCCAGCTCACACTGTGAGTCTGCCCTATATCAAAAAGACCAGAAACAAGTGTTGGAGAGGATATGGTGAAAAAGAAATGCTTGTACATTGTTGGTGGCAATGTAGGCTAGTCTAACTCATATGGAAAACTGCCTGGATGTTTCTTAAAATATTAAAAATAGTTATACCACATGACCTAGCAATCCCACTCTTCAACATCAATCCAAAGTATGTAAAAACATGAACATTAAAGAGATAGATGTACTCCTGTGTTCACTGCAGCACTTTTTATAATAGTCAAGTATGGAAACAACCTATGTGCCAAAAACAGGTGAGTGGATTACAAAGACGAGGTACTCATACATGATAGAATACTGTTTAGCTCTGAAAATGATGAACCTCTTACCATTTGTAATAATATGGAGGGAACCAGCAGGATTATGTTAAGTGAAATTAGCCAAAAGAAAAAAAATACCTGATGCTTTCATTCATATGTGGAATACAGATCATAATACCTCACATGTTAGTTTAAAGGTACAAGACATAACAACTTCAAATGTTTAAATACTTTATAACATAGCACAAAATTGGGTTGCAAGATGTGCATCCAAGAAACTAAATTTGCTATTCCTGCCTTGGGGGAGATGCTAGTCTAGCTGGGTAAAACAAAGCACAAGACCACAAATGTAAAAGGGGATGGTGATGGTATGAGATGTTCAGGATGATTCTGGAGTGTTTGTTTTTATTGTATTAATTTTAGAGGTAGATGGCAAAAAGGAATGACATGTCTGTGTAATATATAAGTGGAAATTATTCTATCTTTTGCAGTATATTACACTAAATAGGGAAGTTTTAAAAATAGTACATAGTCCACACCCTTAATCAATTACATTAGACTCTGTGAAGATGAGACTTGGAATATGCCTTCCCAGGTATTCCCCCTGTATAGCAAAATTTGAGGACAGAGGTTGCAAAGCAGTGCTGCTCAGACTTGAACCACCTGGAGATATGGCTAAATTGAAGAATCTAGTACGTACCTGAGACTCGGCATTCCTAACAAGCCCCCAGACAACGCTGATATTCTGAGAACATGGACCACACTTTGAATAGCCAGCTCCCGTGGTAACTTTGTACATGCACAACATGGAAACATACGTCTTTACAGACTACAGGTCAGGCAGGAGCAGCAGGGACATGGGACTAGCATTTATTTAGTGGCTGTGTGCCAGGTACCATACAGGTGACTTTACATATGTTAGCACATCTAATCTTAAAACAACCATGAAAGACCATTATTGTCCTCAGTTTAGAAACGTAAAAACTAAGCTTGAGCGGGGCAGTTGTTACCTACGTTTGGACAACTAATTCATGAGGGCACTTGATTCAAACAGTCATGTCTGTTTGAAATAAAAATTATTGTGAACCCTCAGATGCCTTTTGCTCTGCAGCGGTGCACAGAGTGTTTGTAGCAAATTCTTCTTGGCTCACTTAAGGAAAGTGTTACCAAGTTTGATTCCCAGCCCTAGGCCGGTAAAGTGTATCTGGACAGGTAAAGACTATAATATTGTACCTGCTCCTAGCCTGGGCTTGTGCTCCAAGGTAATGGTTTCAAAGATAGACTGTGGAAGTTAGGGTAAATGTAAACAAAGACGAATGACAAAATAGTGATTTTTTTTTCCCTCTTTCCAGGAAACTGAAAAATGAACTCTTAGAAGCAAAACGTAGAAGCGGGAAGACCCACCAGGGGACCAGCCGAGTCTGTGTTCACTGTCAGAAACACTTGGGCTTCATCTTCGACCGAGGAGACCCGTGCCAGGCCTGCTCGCTCAGAGTGTGCAGCGACTGTCGGGTCTCGGGCCTCGATGGCAGCTGGAAGTGCACCGTGTGTGCCAAAGTCGCGTGAGTTCCATGGCCCTTGAATTTGATGACTGAGGGGATTGGACTAGCAGAAGAAGCCAGAGAGAAGAGCATTTTAAATGTAGGGATGGAGAGAGAGGTTAAAGTGTCGCCCAAGCTCCCCAGGCTCAGCAGTGCTTCGGCAGGTGTAGAACCAGGTCTCTCTACATTTCAGAACCGCCAAGGGCTTCTTTTTGATCCCTGTTGGCCTCTCAGAAGGCACAGACCATTCCCCTTAGACCTCCTCAGACATTCTGGGTGGCTGGCGAGATGATGATGAAATAGGCAGCCTCCTTTCCAGATCTGCTGAAGAGCTAATCTGGAGTAACTGCTGAATTTCCTTCAAACCTCCTCCTGGAGAAATCTGAGAAAGCCAAGGGAGAGATAGTCTTCTCACTGATTCATCCATGGGAATGCAGTGGCCGTGGGCTTCACTCTGCTGGCCCTGGTGCTCGTCTTGGACTATTATTCTCTAAGTTCAGTTAAACTGGTGTTGAAACATGATACAGTCTCTACTTCTCCTGGGATCTACCCAGCTCCATTCTTGGGAGAAATTTCTCCCTGGATCCACAGGTTTGTCTTCTCCCTCTCCAGATGTCTTCATCTCCTTTGTCCTGGGAGATAAATAGTAATCTTATCTCAAGGCAACTTCCAGTTGTTCTTTCTCTCCTATGGTTGAGGTGGCATATGCTGGCATCACTTGGAGCTTGTCGGTTGCTTTGGAGTTCATGGTTTCCCTTCCTATTTCATCCTCTTAGAGAAGTAAGAGACTATCTCAGGAAAAGTGCATGTTTAATAGGAAAAGTCCGTGACTTTCCATTCCATTCCCAACTTCTTTGAATGTCAACTCCTGTCTTCTATTGCAGACTCCCACATTGGGTTCATAAACTTCTTAACTGATGTTACTTCTCCTGTACTTTTTCCTAAAAGTGATCCTGAATTGAATACTTCATACTGCTTCAACACTGCATTGAGCTCACAGTCCTAAACAAAGGAAGCATTTATTTTATTACTTTTCTGGGGTACGTGACTTTCATTTTATTCAGTAGCGATGTTCAGCTCTTTATCACACAAATAAATCCTCTTTAACACTTCCTGCCCATGCTGAGCAAACTCTGCCAAATCTGGAAGAACGGACATTTATGGGATCACTGACATATGAATCACAACACAGCTTCTGTCAATATTTGTATTTTTTAAACTGAGTTCAGTCGCCTGCATCCAGGATGCAAATATAGTCCTCGATACCCTCTTATTTTTCCCATGAGATCGAATTACTTGACTTTGGATGTTTCTCCATATACTGACACAGATAAAGTATCATATACTTTTATTTTTAAATTTTTTTAAAAGATTATTTATGCACACAAGAGCTGGGGTACAGGCAAGAGATGTTGGAGGTGAGAGGATTCTTCAGAGACAGAGTGGGGAGCAGAACAGGCAGATCGACTGAAATACACTGCTGAGGCAAGGCAGAAGAGGTCCTCTGCGCCATGTGGGTCCCCTCCCCTGCCGGCAGCAGGGATCGAACTCGTGCTGCAGTGGCTGTGGTTTGCTTCATAGTGAGTTGCTTAACCCACTGCGCCACCAGGGAGGCCTCAGTATCATATATTTTTAAAAGTATCAGTAATGCACTTCTGCTTTGAAATAACAGGATACGTTTTCAATTTGGTATAGTAATGTAAAAGTCTGTTGTACACCCTGAACACTTAGAAAGTTTGTCTCGAAACGAGTGAGGGGTCTCTCCAACTCTGCTCTACTTAATTCTCATGTCACTATTTGGCCATAAAGTTTCTTCCAGTATCATAAAAATGAGTCACTGAGGAAGTAATAACTAAATGGACAAAATTTCCTCAGCCCTAGTTTCCTGTGCTTCTAATTTTTCAGGAATATTTCTCCCACTTAGCTCTTAGTGACCATTAGGAGCCAATAAATCAATTTAACAAGCAAAAACTAAGAGAAATAAGAAAACCTGGAAAGAGAGTAGCATCCTTGGTTGATTGTGGACACATATGCACATGGCTTCTCTCTCTCTCTCTNATTCTCTCTCTCTCTCTCTCTCTCTCTCTCTCTCTCTCTCTCTCTCTCTCTCTCTCTCTCTCTCTCTCAACTAGAGTTAAGTTACACAAAAGGGCACAAATAGAAAGTGCAAATTGGGGTTTCTCACTTTTAGTGTCATTGATATTTTGGGCAATGTGACATTTTTATGGAGCAGAAGGAGCTGTCCTGTGCATTGTTGTATGGTTTGCAGCATCCCTGACCTCTACCCATTAGATGCCAATATCACCCCCCTTCCAGAGTGACACCAAAAATTTCTCCCGAAGTTGCTGAATGTCCCCTACGTTACCCGTAGTTGAGAAGCATGGGTGTACTGCTTAGCAAATTATCCCAATTTCTGTGTAGCTGTCAGTGAGGTGAAGAAGTGTAGCACTAGAACCACCCCAGAAACCCTTCTCCTCCTGATCACTACCACTCCCTTTTTTGCTTTCCCAATAGAAGCACTATTTTGTTAACACCATGGATTAACTTTGACTTTTTTATACTTTATATAAATGGAATCATTGAGTATCTGTTTGTTTCTAACTCTTTTATTAACATTATTTATAAGACCGATCCATTTCTGTTGCATGTAATAGTGGTTTATATTCATCTTCACTCTTTTATAACACCATATATATATGGATGGATGGATGGATGGATGGATGGATTTATATACCACTCTATCATTGATGGATGTTCAAGGTGTTTCACTTTTTACCTCTTACAAAAAATGTCACTGTAATATTCTTGTGCATGTCTCTTAGTTCACATGTGGGTGTCTTTTTGTTGGATCAACACATAGGAGTGAAATTCCCTGTCCACACGTGTGCTGCACATGTTCACTTCCAGTAGATGATTCCAGTTTTCCAAAGTGGATGTGCTAAGTTACATTCTCACTAGCCATGCAGGAGATGTGCAATAATTTTACATTTTTACCCACACTGTTTTTTTAAAAATAATTTTGTTGAGTGTGCAGTAGATTCATTTGCATTTTCTTTATTACTAATGTGAATGAGGATTGTTTCCATATTCTCCCACTCTCCAAAAGTAGAATGTTCTTATTTGGTATGATTGGGTAGGCTATTTTGGGGTCTGAGGATGCTCAATAAATTTCCATATAAATTCATGGTAATAGCATTCCCATATCCAAAAATACAACCTGTCAACTCATACCAGATAGGAAAGTTCTACTTTTAGATGGCAGGGGAAACCTGGATGTTCATTCACCATTTTTTCTTTTTTCTTTTTGCAAAGTGCTAGTTCTAGTCTTTTGCCTATATTTTTTATTGGATTGCCTTTTACTTACTAATTTGAAGGCGTTATTCATTCTGCATCTAGGCTGTGTTGGTTACTGTTTGCTTGCTCTTCTCCCTTTTGATTTGCCTTTTTATCCTCCTCATGCCTCTTGACTCTCTCCATTTGATGCATAGAAATCCCTCATTTTAAGTAACTCAATTTGTTGTCCTTTTTCTGTGTATGCAGTGCTATTTTTTTTTTTCTGTATTCTGTTAAAACTTTTCCTAATTCCCAAAACGTGAATAATTCTCCAGTGGGATCTTTTGTACTTGCTAGTTTCTGGCTTTCATCTTTAGACTTACACTCTACCTGGAACTCAGTTTTGTGTACACCGTGAGTTAGGGACTGGTTTTTACACTGTAATATGGACACCTGCTGGACATACCAACACTCATCAAAAAGGGCATTGTTTTCCCACTGTTCTAGTTCACAAAACAGTGGCCCATTCTGTGCATGCTGTTATGTGTCTCACATTGTGCTGAGGCCGCGTTTTATAATAAAGTTTGACCTCCAGTCCACTTGGTACTTTGTTCTTCTAGTTCAGAAATATTCTGGCTAGTCTTGGCCCTTGGTATTTTCATACAAAGTTTAGATTCAGCTTGTCAGTCACCACGAAACACATGCTACCATTATTTTTCTTGGGGTTCCATCACATACATAGATAATTTGTGAGAGAATTGAAATCTTTTAATCTCCCAGTCCACTATGTGCTCCTCCATGTATTTGACTTTAATGTCTCTCAATAGTATTTTATACTTCTTTGGTGCAAGATTAATACTTTATTATATTTATTCAAAGTATTTGATTTTCATGTTAATACGAATAGTATTTTTTCATTTTTATTTTCTAATTGATATATAGAAATGTATTTGATTTGGTAGTCTTAACTTTTTTCCAGAAATCTTGCTAAATTCACGTATCAATTATTTCTGTGGCGTTTCCTAGATTTTCTTTATACGCAGTCATGTCATCTGTGAAGAATTACTTTATTTCTTCTTTCCTAATACTATCTTTTTGGCATTTTCAATGCAATACCAGGACCTTGCACCCCTCTAGCTCCCTATACTTTCCTCCTCATGCTAGTGTATATTTTCAATGCCTATATATCTGTATAGCTCTAGAGACACACATAAACACTTATGTATGTATACTTACATGCATACATATATTTTTGCAGTCCATGCAGACTGCTGTAATAAAGTACTGGGGACTAAGTAGGTCACAAGCAACAGAAATTATTTTTCATGGTTCTGGAAACTGGGAAGCACAAGATCAGAGTTAGGCAAGTTTGTTACCTGGTGAGGACCTGCTTCCTGGTCCATGGGCTGCTGTCTTCTTGCTGTAACCTTGTGGCAAAAGGGGTAAGGGAACTTTCTGTGGTCTCCTTCACGGGGCAGTAGTCATTTTCCAAAGGCTCCAGCTCCAAATACTATCACATTTGGGGTTGCGTTTCAACATAAGGTTCATAAGGTTCAAGGGAAGGACACAGACATTCAGTCTGTATGATATAATTGTTATTTCATCGCCAGCATTCACTTAGAGTTAATACATAGTACTCCTCTATTCTTTAGTACTGCTTCTCTGTGTGTGTATCTGAGATCATTTTCCTTCTGCTCTCTGCACGGTACCTTTTAATAGCTTCTTTTCTACTGGTGATAAATATTCTCATTTTTTTTTTTTGCTATGACTTTATTTCACTCCTAATTTTCGAACATGTTTTTGCTGTTTATTGATTCCTAGGTTGAAAGTTATTAACCTTCAGTAATTTGAAGATTTTATCCCATTGGCTTCTACTTTTCAACATTTTTCTTCAGAAGTCTGATACCAATTTATTGTTGCTCTTTCAGTTTTTTTTTTATTTATTACACTTAATATTTCCCCCATTTCTCTTGGATATTCTACAGTTAATGTAACATGTGTGATTGTTTTGTTTTTAACTATGTTGGAGAACATCTTAAACCTGTTACACTCAAACATTTCTCAGATAATATCACTTCACATATTACTTTTTCTCCATTCTCTTTCTCTTTTACTCTAGCTATTTCAGTTTGTATCCTAGTCCCATTTAACATTTTTCATATGTCTTTTATGCACCTTTCCATATTTTCTATCCCTATATGCCTCTGGATTAATTTTGTATGTTTTGGCTAACCTATGTTTCAGTTCACTAATCCCATTTGGGCTATGATAAAGCCATCTAATTAATTCATAAATTCAGTTGTGCTTTTCAATTTTAGAATTTTCATTATGCACCTGTTACATGTTCTAACTCTCTGCTGGCCTTCTCATTCCTGTCCCGTCATCTCTTGAATAAATTCTTGGTGTAATTATTTGAAGTCTGTGAATTACAGCTCCATCATCAGTGTTCCCACAGGGCTGTTTCTGTTGTTTGTGGTTTCTCTTTGTTGGGGTCCTATCTTGTCTTTTTATGAACTCAATAGTTGTTGATTGATAATCAGAGTCTATGAAAAGTTGTAAAGCTTAGTGAGATTTTATATACTATTTTATGTCTCCTAAGAATATAAGATAGGAATACTAGGTTTTCAAGATTACTTCAAGATAGGGTTTGAGCTCATTTCAAAAGCAGAGCTTCAGTCCCTGGGAAAGCTGATCTATTTTGGGACCACATTTACTCCTAGAGAATAGTCCTTCAGGTTCTCAAAATAGGCCTACTAGGTAAGAGAAGCAACTGATGTTCTATTTCATAGGTAGTGAAAACAAGCACACAAAGCAGTTAGAACGTGTATTACTAGAGTCAGGATGAGCGTCATAGGGTTTTTTTGGTGGTTGTTTCTTATCTCCCAGCTCTTTTCTACCAGACTGCCAAGACAGATGAGGTTTGCCATTTCAGGCCAATGGAAAAGGAAATGGAATTTTAACAAATGGCAACAGACCTTCCATTTGTGGAATCTGAGAACTTAATGGGGAATTTCTCAGTAACTACTTCTCTATTTCATAGCCAATATTATTTTTATTTTATTTGATCTCTAGTATTTAATTCCATTTTTGTTCTATTACTGTTCGCCCTCTTCTCTACATCCTGAACGCTCATTTGCTCAGACAACAATAGCTAGGGACTGTGATTCATGAACAC
This sequence comes from Galemys pyrenaicus, assembly GCA_019455555.1. Taxonomy (NCBI): domain Eukaryota; kingdom Metazoa; phylum Chordata; class Mammalia; order Eulipotyphla; family Talpidae; genus Galemys; species Galemys pyrenaicus. The sequence goes on along the minus strand of JAGFMF010012069.1, from coordinate 7,379,138 downwards.
TTCAGTCAATCAAGAGTTACCTCAAGCTTCTATATGGAGAGTAGAATTTTGTCATTAGCTTGTAATTGTCCCTTGTAATTACCGCCACATACTTCTTCATACCAGACCCAAGAGGCTTGTGTAGTCACACACTGCTGATTGGAAGTATTGCCATCAGCTCATCTGCTAGTCAGAATGGGTGGTAACTACAAGTCTAAGTCGTACAAACTATGTGAGGTCCCTTCTCTCTTTTTTATTTTATTTTATATTTCTAAATAAATTAGCACTGAAGAAGTTCGTAGTTTGTTGTACCTTATTACTGATCATGGAAATGACTCATTTAGCTAAACAGTTAAAAGAATGTGCTTTCCAGGGTTACATTAAGAATTAGAAAATTTTGAATCACACAAATCATACAAACTTTCCTTCTACATCTTGTCAGATCAACCTTATGTTATATTAATGAGAAATAAACTTTTAATATATTAACTTGGAGTTTGGAGGTTGGTTGGTACAGAAAATATCCTGCCTAAACTAATACAACCTTGTCCTGTTTTTCCCTTAATACTGATGTCATGTATGTTTTACTTATTCATCTTGTTAATTATCTTCCTCAACTAGAATGTAGTCTTCAAAACCATGAGGGTAGGGATTGTTTATAATATTCATTAATACACATCTAGTGCTTAGAAGATTGCCTATTGTGGGTACAAAATATTTGTTACCTGACTAGATGAATGGATAAATAAATGAATAGATAAATAGATGTCAGGGTCCCACGTAAACCGTTTTGGGCTTAAGCAAGTTATAGAATTTCTGTTTCCTGGCAGGACTATGGGGCTAACACACACACCCTCCCACATATATGTTTAATGCCCTCTGAACAGAGTAAATTTCCAGCTGTTATAGAAAGATATACCTATAAGACAACTTGAGGTCATGGGATTATATGAATAAATAATGACAAGATGAAATTTCTGTGTCCTCCTTGGGATATGTTAATGTATCAACATGGGCCTTCTGAATCATTTATGGGTTTTTTTCTGATTAAACAATAACTTAATAAACCAAACTATCCACCTAGCCAGTTGATCCACCCTCTACCCATCCTAGAGCATATATTGCTAATCCAGTGACATTATAGAGGACAAGGATGCACACATGAGTGAAACGTGGACTAGCCCCAATGGTTTCACAGTCTGAGGAGGAAGATGAATTTATTAATTATTGTCGTATGAACAGAGTAATACTTCTTTGTGCATTAAAATATTCTGAGGAAGAAACAGAGCTTTTTGTGTATGATTCTTTTTTCCTGTGACAACAGCTTGCAGTTCCAGCTTTTCGTGGCAGCTGTAAATTTAATATGATGAGTGTTTGACATATCACAATCTCCCCTCATTTGTAAAGCTAAAGCCAACCACTGCTTCTCCTATAGTCCAGCTACTAATCTGTGTGATATCGGGAGTTGAGCTTTGTATTGTGAATGGAAGTATCTTGTTTGTTATTCATGGAGTGGTTTTCAAATAGGAAACGTGTATGATATTTCATTGGCAGTGAACGCCCTTTGTTTGTGGTGAGAGAATGCTGCAGTGCTGCTCCATGTTTAATAGACCATAAAATTGAAATTTCCACTCTGACCTCCAAGAGATGAGATGAGTCAGAAAGTGATTCATTCTCTAATCAGTTGGAAGCACAACTTTTATTGTCATTTACCTTCGATTGGGTAAAAGCAAAGAGATTTTATTGCAGTAGCACTGAAATGATTAAAGTAAGGAATGATGGAGGGAGGGTAGCTGTCACAATGGGTTGAGCAGCCCTTGACATTTTCTCCAACTCCTGATTCTAACAGGTTGGTTGCCGTAGGTCTACTTCTTAAATTAACTCTATAGAAACAGAATGAAAGGGACCCTGATACAAACAGTTGATTCATTTTGTTTTGCTCTCTTAATGAGACTTACAAAATTCCACATGATTATGTTAGCTGAGACAGTTGCCATTCACACAAGGAGAGCCCTAATGATCACTTTTCCTAATTAGCACCCCTATTGAATCCTAAAGACCCAAAAGAGAACAGCAACATGACAGAGAATCAGAAAAATGAAATACTAACTTGTTATTCATGAGCTGATCTTATTGTATTCATGCCGTGTTGTGACATTTCATGCTACTATATGTCCTTGTCAACCTGTCTTTTTAAAGGAGGAGGAACCTGGTGTTTTTGTCTTTGACTAATTGGTAATAATGACTGAAACAGAAGAAATACGGGTCTCTAGCAGTAAATTTGAAAGAAGATAGTACCGATGGCTGGAAGCCAGAAAGAGGGAATGCATAGGCCTTTGTTATGAGAAAGAGAAATATAGCTCCTGACATCTGAAAACTGGTATGACCCGTACATGTGGGTCTTGATGTTAGAAGCTGCCTTGGCGCACTCAGGCTAGCCATGATGATTTCCTGTTTGACATATATAACCTCAGAGCACAGCATCTTGCAAGATTATTCTGCAGCCTCACGAAGTGAGACAAAGTAAGCAAGCATGGACAAAAACAAGATGACTGATCAAACCACAAAGTACCAAACATCACCCTTTTTAGCTAATGAATGATCTGTTGCTTCCTTACAATAATAAGCTTAGCCTTGTTCTACTCTGCCCTCCTAGATAAAATTTATTATGCTACCACTTACAGAATTGTCCCCACTTTCTCATATAACCTAATGCAGAGCAAATCTGTGCTTCCATTGAACTCTGGCCAAAATTACTCAAGATTAAACCCAAATCCTGTAGTAAATCCTTTCAAATGCTCTCTTACTGAGACGCCCTGTGGTTTTCATGGCATGTGTTTTCATTCTTCATATCATGTTTTTCTTTGTTGCAATGAATAAGCATCTCAACCTAGGAGGTTAATGGTTCCTGGTGATACTTAGTCTGATGTGTATTGCCAGTTGCGGCATAGTCATTTTCAAAGTCACCCCTAGTTTAGCAAATTTGCATGACTGAGCTGCAAGGAGAGCTTCATATCAGAGATTTTTGGAATGGCTAGAAGCTGTTTTGAGTACCTTGATACGCTGTTTTGCATCGACTGCTTTATGTTTTATATGTGCCCTCCCCTTTTTAGAAAGCTTTGTGAGCTCTGATTGGGTATCTTAATACACAGACTAGAGGAATTGTTTCAATGCAAAGCATTCCAAACTTATCAAGACACCCTGAAATGTATTTGTATGGTTTAAGCAATAATAAAAAGGGTATGTGTGTACTCACCACAGTTCAAAAATGAGAATAATTTGTTTTGTATTTTGCATTTCCTTGCTTTCTTTTGCTACAGTTGCATGTAATGGATCCTAAGTAATCCATTTTCTAGTTTCTTGGTGTCAAGTGCTATAGAACTGGAAGTCATACTATGTGTTTTCTTTTGTGACCTGTTTAGCACAGTATTTGTATGACCCCTGGCCGTATTTATGTGAATATTGTTGCATTTATCTTCACTATCGTAGCATATTCCTTTAATATGCCTGTGTTCTTGTTGATAGACATTAATTTTGTTTTAGTTCAGAATGTTAGAAGAAAGCTGTGATGTCAGTCTTTATACGTATGTGCAAATGGGCAAATGTACATTCTTTGTACTCATAACTTGATGGACATTCACAAGAGTTCCCCTAGTGAGGTTTTTTAAAACTGTGAGTCTTGGCTCATTTCTAAGTTGCGATCAGTGTTAGAAAGTAAAAAAATAGAATAGAAAAGAAATACACATATACACACTTATGTGTGTGAATGTGTTTATATGTGTGATATTCATATATACATAAATGTCTGTGTGTAGATACTTATTTTCTGGATTGTGATGTAGAACATCTATCTTATGGTGACTTTTGCCAAAAATATTTGGGAAAGATTCCTGTAGGGAGTGCACCAAGGAATGAAATTGCAGGTCAAATCCAATTTTCAGCTCTACAAGATAAAGTTAAATTGTTTTTCATAGTGGCTCTGCCAATTCAAATTGGAGTAGCATTGTAGAAATGCTTCCTTTACCAACACCTGGTGTCATGAAAAACTTCTTTTTCCAAACTGATAAATATAAATTGATAACATACTATAATTTAACTTTGAAATTTTCTCATTAGTGTAGTTCATCATTGTATAGATTTATTGATCTTTTCCTTTTCTAAAATGATATGACTGTGTGTATTATCCAATTTCTGTTAAGCTATTAGTCTTTTATTTACTGATTTTGGGATATTTTTGACCCCCTTCATTTCTAGAAATGGTTTTTCCTTAAAGTCTATTTTGATCATTACTAAAGCAACTGCATCAAATTTCTTTTTAAAAAATATTTAAATGGTATTTATTTTTCTACCATTTGACTTTCAAACTTTCTATGCCCCCATACTTAAGGAATGTGGATTCCTGGCATACATGTTATTTTTAACTATCTTTTATGCATTTAAATATTTGCTATCATATATGCTGTGTATATACATATATATGTGCGGTATGTACAAATATGTACACATGCCATGTTATGCTATTTGTCTTTAACTGTAGCATTTAGTCTGCTTATGTTCATTGTGATTACTGCAATATTTACGCTTTTCTATTGTGATTACTGTTGCCTGTATTTATTTGTATTATCTTTAGATCAATGAAGTATGTTTTTCTCAGTTTATCTTTTCTATGAGAGTAGATAATATATATGAGTTTTTACTTCCATTGGTTACCTTAGAATTCACAACACTCATTTAATTTTATTTTTTATTTATATTTTTAAAAAATATTTATTTATTTATGCATACAAGAGCTGGGGTACAGGCTAGAGTTGCCGGAGGTGAGAGGATTCACCAGAGACAGAGTGGGGAGCAGAACAGGCAGACTGACTGAAACACACTGCTAAGGGGCGCAGTGGGCGAGGCAGGAGAGGTCTGCTGTGCCATGTGGGTCCCCTCCCTGGCCGGGGATTGAACTCGCACTGCTGTGCCGCGGATGCTTCACAGTGTGGCGCTCAACCTGCTGTGCTACCAGGGAGGCCCTCATTTAATTTTATAAATGAATAATTTGCCCTTCTCCCAATAATTAGAAGGAGCTCAATATTTAAACTCCGAAAGTCTTCTCTTTGGCATGTAGGTAATTGTTTTCCTGTATTTCACACATATCTTAATTTTTAATGAAACAATTTAGATATTAGAATTTGTGTTTATACATCAGTTTATTTATATGTATCCATGTATTTTACCAATTCCATTGTTCATTCCTTTTTATATCTCAGATCTATTTTATTTCCTCCTGAAGTACAGTCTTTCAAAATTCCTTTAGTGCGACTAGACTGGTGATAAATTATCTCAGTTTTCATTGTGCTGAAAAATGTCTTTATTTCTTCCTCATTTTGAATGGTGGTTTCTCTAGATGTATTTATTTTCTCTCAGAACTTTGACGACATTTCACTGACTGGATTTCATTTTTACTATGGAAAGTCAGCTATCATTCTAATTGTCTGTCATTCATTTGTATGTAATCTGGGTTTTTCTCCTCCTTTCTTCACTCACTGCTTTTAACACATTCTCTTTGCCTATAGTGTTCTGTACCTTCACATAATTCTTCTGGTTTGGAAAGGAAGAATACATGTAGACCATCATCTCCTTAATTTCAGGGTCCTTGTTTTCTTATTCATGTCTGTGCTATTAGCCATAACATAGGGCCTAACACATAGTAGGGATGCAGTAAATATTTGCTGTATAGTGAATACATTTATAAATAGTTATAATCAGTTTTTATGAATAATAAGGAAACTCATATCTTGTCTCAGCATATAGAATAAGAATATCTTGTCTCAGGTGTCCTCAGTAGTAGAATATAAAGAAGGAAAGTGAATATTTTGTTACTCTCTCTATATATATATATATTTTTTTAAAGGATGGGGTTGCCTATTTTCCCCTATAAATCTAAGGAGTGCTTAACTTGACTTCTCATATCAATAAGTATTCAAGTGAAAGTTGGAAGTCCCAGCAATTAAAAGTTAGAAAAATAAGGGCAGAATAAATTCTGAAGCTCTGTAATCATTAACAACAAATAATGATTGAGCTACACTCACAGTATGACTCACTTAATTTCAAACTCATTCTTCAGAGCATGACTGAGAGGAAACACAAAATACCTCAAGTCTTATAGTTTTGAAATATCAGAACGATGTGGCAGAGAGGGAGATAAAACCACAGTGGTCATGTTTATTCTCTTTCCTCTTTCTCTCCTTTTGGCCCATCATTCTATCCCTAACACTCACACCAGCACAAACTCACAATGACAACCCCTGCTATTAACTACTGCTTGTTATTGCCTAGCCCTGTGGGTTTTCACCCTTCAAGAAAGCCTTGATAGGGTTGGCGTCTCTAGATCTCTTTTGATGATTTGGCCAAATGTGTTGACAGCGAGCTCTCATGGTAACTTTTGTTCCTGCTGTGATCCCTGTACAACTATGAGCAAGTTATTTCACCCGCCTGAGTTTTAGTTTCCTTTTTTTTTTTTGAAGATTTGTTTATTTATGCATATAAGAACTGGGGGACAGGCCAGAGGTTCTTATTTGTCCGCTGCTGCTCTTCTGCTGCGGCTGCGAAATCAAGTCATTGTACCAAGACTGGCCTGCAGAGCCATAATATTGACTTTCTGGCATTGTGATTTTTTTCTAATCATGAACCTCTGCAATAAGGCAGAGGTTCTTATTCAGAAGATCTTATTTGTTTAGGGGCGTGACAAGATTCACCAGAGGCAGAGTGGGGAGCAGAACACACTGCTGAGGGGAGCAGTGAGCGAGGCAGGAGAGGTCTGCTGCGTCATGTGGGTCACTCCCTGGCCGGGGCTCGAACTCTCACTGCAGTGGCTGCGATGCTTCACAGTGTGGTGCTTAACCCGATGCACCACCAGAGAGGCCCAGTTTTAGCTTCCTTAACTGTACAAAGACAATAATAATTGCTGCAGTACAGGGTGAGGATGGAAGGTGCCGTGGAGAAAGGACTTAGCACATGACTTGATGTGTGCTATGCACTCACTGTATTAGTGCCCTTAATTCTGCCAATGGTTTCATGTACCTTCAAGGCCAGGGATGGTGGCAAGTAGCAAGGGCATAAGCCCTGGAGGTTGTTCTGATGCAGCTCTCTATTCAGACAGTTGACTCATGTGCATGTCTGAGTTGAACAAATATGAGGATTATAGTTCCTGTTCTTACAAGGATAGCAAGAGATAATGACTAATAATTCTGGGAAGATCTTATTTGTTTTAGGTGTTGGCAGCTCTAGGCCTATGTGATAAAGACGCTAGGAAGGCCCATGTCCTGGGGTGTGAAGACTGTATGTTTTCTAATTTCCCCTGTCACATGTGAATCTGCTGTCATGTCCTAGCCTTCCCACCCCATACACCTAGAATATATATATACACACATATATATAAGCTGCGTTTTTGCCATGCCACTGTAAAGTAGCTCTCAGCCAGTCATCTCTATTATTGCCCTTTCTTTTGTTTCTTTTTGTGTATATACTGCTCTATTGCAGAGGTTCATGATTAGAAAAAAATCACAATGCCAGAAAGTCAATATTATGGCTCTGCAGGCCAGTCTTGGTACAATGACTTGATTTCGCAGCCGCAGCAGAAGAGCAGCAGCCGACAATACGTAACCAAGTTGCCATGGCTGTGTGGCACGGCATTTTGAATATAATTTCAATGAAATAAGGTGGTCTCCCGTTCTCCATGGGGGATGCATTCCAAGACTCCCAGTGGATGCCTGAAACTGGATAGTACCCAACCCTGTATATGGCATGTTTTCCCCTGAAGTTTAATTTTTAAATTAGGCACAGTAAGTGATTAGCAATCATAACTGATAATAGTCTAATTATAACAATATGCTGTGATAAAAGTTAATGTAGACAGGCTCGCTTTCACCCTCCATCCCTCCCTCTCTGTCTCTCCCCTTCTCTCCTTCTCTCCCCTTTTGGTTTTCTCCACCCACTTAAAAATGTAAATACTATACCTAGCTCTTAACCCCTACAAAATAGGTAATGAGGCAAATCTGGCCCACAGGCCATAGTTTGCCTACTTCTGCCCTATTGCTCTTTCGATTTTTCACAGTTATCTTTTCATAATCTGTTGCAAGTCATTTCTTAGTTGAATAGTGAGGCAAATACATTTTTTAATGTTTATTGTACTTGTTTTCTTGTACCACCAGAACAAATTGCCGTAATTGAGTAGTTTAAAACAACTGTCTCACAGTTCTGGAGCTCAGAAGTCTGGCTTGCCTTGGTTTGTTCTCTACTTGTGATCAGCAAGGCTGAAATTAAGGTGTCAACTGGCTGAACTCTTCTCAGGAGGCTCTGGGAAGATTCCACTGCTAAGCTTATTTGGTGGGCAGGCTCTGATTGCTTTGTGTGTAGGAATGAGGCTCCCGTTTCCTGTATCTATTACTCAGTCACCTGGATATATTTCTCTGGGGATAGAAATCTCTATTTGTCTCTCAGCTGCTTTTCTTCAACCTCCAAGTCAGATTCACCAATCTCACTGATCCTCGTCCTGAATGGCCCATCTCTCGTTATTTTAAATTTTACCCCTCACCGCATGATACCCTGAGTTACAGCTTTAGCATTTCCTATCTATTGGAATAACTTTCCAGTGGGCCTGCCTGCTTCTGTTTTCTTCCTTCCCCATATAATGCTTGAGAGATGATGTGATATGATCCAACCTGAACGTCAAAAAAAAATCTGCCCAAGTTCCCCACTGTCTTCAGAATGGTATTCCAACTCCTTAGGATGGCATTCAGCTATTTCCATTATATGACCCGGTCCTATCTTTCAACCTCATTTTCCTTTACAGTCCTTCTTAGAGGTGTTGGGACAGTAGTAGGTGAACATGGCTGGCCCAACACCCCTATAGACCATGCTCGAGAATAGCAGATAAGCCTGTGTCTCTGCAGTCAATAGTTTGTGCAACCACTGCAGGTAGGCCTTAAGTGATGGCTCTCATTGTTCGAAGATCCTTCTTTCCCACCTTCAACATTCATGAAATCCAGGCAGGCCTTTCTACCACCTACATGTTTATCTCCCCCTGGCTATTTTTCTTGTCATTGCCGTAGTGTGGTGCTTGTCCTCTCTGCTGGCCTGTTGTCATGGCCAACCTGTCTCATCCCATTCTCTCTTTGCTCCCAGCCAGTCATCATAAAACTTAAAGGTATCTTTCTAAAGCAAATCTGATCTTTGTCTCTTTGTCTTCAAAACCTTAGAACTTGAACCCTAGGCCAGGCTGCTCAGGATAAGATCCTGGCCCTAGTACTTACCAACTGTATGATGCAGGACATAGCACTTTTTGCTCTAAGGCTCAGTTTCCTCATCTATAGAATGGGGTTAATAATGTTTACACAGGGCTGCTGTGGAAACATCAAGTATAACTATTTAGTATATATATTAAGTATATATATACACGTATATATACTTAGTAAATATATTAAGTATAAATACAACTACCAAGCACCTAGTACACAGTATATATTCAACTAATAGTGGCCAGTTTATAATCCTAAAATGCTAGATTTTTGAGTAGGGCTCTGTAAGTAACTGGCTATATTTTACTTAATTAGGAATTTTTGAGAGTTAATTATTTAGCTAAATAATTGAATTTCAATGATCTCTCATTTTCCTTGGAGTAGGCAACTAAGGATTGTAACTGGTGAATGGTTCTTTGAAGAAAAGGCAAAGCGTTTCAAGCAAGTCAATGTTCTAGGCACTGATGTTGTCCGGCAGTCCATTTTAAGAAGAATTCCAGGTAATAAAGGCAATTATTTGGTTTCAAAACTGCTTTAATCCTCATTGGGGTGAGCTAAATAACTTCCCCGTAATATGCAGCAAATGAGCGTAGTTGAATTTCCTAAATCCTTTAGGTCATTTCAAAACTCAGTAGCATGAAATCTCAAATCTGCATTTCATACAAAGGGAGAGGAAATCAGTAAAATCCATGGTGATTATTTATCTGACACACAGATTTTCAAAGGAGGCATTTATCTTCATTACTGGCAGTTCTTTTCCTGAATGTACTTACGGTATTTTACTAAACATTTAAGAAAATAACATAAAACAGATGAATTCAGTGATTCACATTATAAAAAGCAAACCTTGATTATTTTTTTTCCAACAGGATTTATTTCAAGTTTCTTTTCAACATTACTTTTTCTATCTAGTGGTTCTTAGCCAAGGATAGATATTATGTACTCAGTCCTCAGCCCCCAAGCTAGAGAAATATTTAGAAATGTAAGGGGGCATTTGTGATTGTCAAAATAACTTGGGTATATGGGGGATGGGGGAGGGTCATTAACCACATTTAGTGGGCAGGAGTCAGAGATGCTAAGTGGCCTGAAACTCACAGGACAGTTTCTCTCAATGAAGCGTTATACTGGCACCAAATGCAAACAACAGCCAATTTAAGATTACTGTTTTGTGAGTTGAGAATACAATTCAACTGGTTGATTACTGAATGAAATATATTTGGGGCTACGCTTCTCATGTATGGTGTAGGAAAGGTGGAGGGGGCAGCTTTGGGCCTATAGTTAGACTACTTTGTCTTTCATTTACTGGAGACAAATGTCCTTGCTTTTTAATCTGGCACTTCTGGCTGGGAGCCTTGGAACTAATCCCAGCGCCACTTCCCATTATGGCCCTAGCAAGGAAGGGCTTTCCCGCATGCCTAACACCAGGTCTGATGCTGCAGAGTGACACAGTGGGAGACAGTTAGAATTAAGTAGCTGGCGATGGCTGATTTCTATCCCCAAGCCGGCACCTTCCAGAGTGTCAGCTGTCCCTCACATCATGGGGTTTCTGCACAGATGCCTGTCTTCCCAGAAGTCTGACTTCTGTGCTCAGAATTCAGGCTATCATTTCTAGAAGACTACACTAGAAGCTGGTCTTTAGGAATTCAGAGTTCATGAACCTGGGCTCATCTGTTCTCAAAATATCTAGAGGGATGATGTGTCAGTCTGTTACAGGGCAGGGAGAGGGGCACCCCAGAACCACCAAACCTGCCCTCTCCGAATGGGTTTTGTTATTTGATGCATTAAGATAAACATATAAGATTTTTAATGGAAAGGAACTTTAATACAATTAGGGTATAATATAGAAAGGACAAAGAACATAGTTACTAAGGTAAGTATTTAAAGTTATTTATTTTTTTGAGGGTAAAAGTTTAGCCAAATAGGATTGGCCTAAAGCAAGTCCCAAAAGCCTGCCACACGTCTAAAGGACCTTTCAGTAGAGACCCATAGAAAAGGGTCAGAAAGAGTCAGACAAATCTGGGAGGAAAAGAGCAAAATTGAAATTAAGATGAAAGCTGCCATTGTGAACCTCCCCACGGGTCTCTCACCCACATCTGTTCTAACCAGTCCAGGACCAAAAAGCAAGCGCAGTTTCTTCACATGTCCCTCTGCTCCACGTGCCTCCTCCACGTTTTCTGGCTGCTTTTTATTCTGCCTTTTTCCCCCTTCCTTCTGTCTTCTTATGTTTTTTCTTTCTAACATTTTTTTTATCCCTGCTCAGCTTCACCCACTTAGGACGTAACTGGGATTCTGGAACTTCCCCCTTTCTCGGGGACCACCCTGTTACCACTCCTGTTTTGTATCATCCCTAACAGAGTTTATCTCATCAAACCTCCCACATATGAGTCCTCAGCTAACCCTGATCACTTACCAGATTAGAAATAACTGTGTGACTGGGAGGCTTAGATGGGAAAATCACTGCAAACTATCACAGACTCTTGTACTGTGTTCATGTGGGAAAGTGAATACAGACTAGAAAATTACTCTCATTTCTGGCCACTTTGTATGCAAATTTGTTTTCTGATTATTTTTAATGAGGAGCTGAAGAAAGCCAAGAGCAGACCCGCCAGGATGCAGCAAAGTCTGACACGTCACCTTCTACGGGGCAGAAGGCCAGCCGCGACGGGCCCAGGAGGAAGGGGTGAGACACAGCTATTCCAGAGGAATTTTTTATCTTTCTTCCAAACATCTCTGAAAAAAAGTTCCTTAGTTTTTCAAGTCTGATGTCAGTTCTGTGACCCAGAGGAGGTCAGACACTGAAGCGAGGTAACACTTTGCTATTACTGTCCTCAGGAAATGTGTTTTTAATTACTGTCAGTCTTAGATAAAGAAAGGTCCCTTCTGACCTGGACTTGTAAAAGTTTTTCTTTCATTTGCATATCTGCTCCTGTAGCAAAGTGTTCCTGTTACTTCTAGGTGGCAGGTTTCTTGTCAGAACCAGTCCTGTCTATAAGAGGTGGCAGATGCCTTTGTTGAAGAATTTTAAACCCTACCCCCCTGCCCCAATGCTGACACATGAAATAGCCAATCACATTTCACCACCTCACTAACTGAATTCACAGAGCAAATTTTTGTGTCAAGTACTGAGAATAGAAATGACATGTGGGAGGCAAGACTCAAGGAAGTGTTAGGAAACTGGGGGCAAAAGGGTCCTGTTAAGGGAAAAAAGTGACTCCCCAGATTCAGGCTGTAAGAACCAGAGGCGAATGACTGCTTCACAGCCCTGCATTTTACAGCCTTCATTTCTCAGGTAGATGCTGGCTGGCTTTGTGGCTGAGGCGGGGTGAGGTCTCATATACCTCAAGTCACATCACAGTCCTTTTCTAGTGGTGTTGATCCGTGTTCTCCACAGGAGAGCATGGCGAGATCGCCAGCGGCTGAGTCTTCATCTGTCTCCACAGAAAGTCTGCATTTGGGGTTTTTTTAGAATCTTGATCTCTGAATACCAACTAAACCTAAATGTCATCTAACTTAAACTCTCACGACTAACCCTGTCTTGGTTAATTAGCAGAGATGAGTGGGGAAGACAGCCCAGAGTAACCATTCCTCCACCATCAAACTGTATCCTTTTCAGCACTCCCACAGTGCTTCGCGCCATGCATCACTGGTTACTTTGTACTTTGATACACCACCACCCAGCACACACTCTTAACTGTAAGCTCCTGCAGTGTGGAACGGTAGCTCTGTTGTTTTTATGCTCTGCCATCCATCCGGGTGCATGGGCTCAGCAGACGCAGTCGATGGCCTGATTAAGAAACTTAGAGCCCAGATGTGTTCTAGAAGTTGTAATTGGTAGACTGCAGCCCAGGCATCACAGCATAGGTTACAGAAGGCAGACTTGGAACTGGGAGACAGTAGTGATTCCAAGCGCAATGAAATGTGTAGCCTGAATGGTTCACTTGGTCAGCTGGATGGGCCTGCTGGAGCACCAAACTGGGACCTGCTGATTCTTAGTCTTCAAGGAACGCAGTGCCATGTTGGGGAGGAGCGGTGCACAGCTGAAGAGTAAATATGTACAGAAGAATTGTTGGAAAATGTAAGATGGCATTAAGAGCTGTCTGAAGCCTTCTGAAAACAAAGTGGCTGTTAATTAACTACAAGAGATGTCATAAGGCCAAAAATAATTAAGTACTAAGTGAGTGGCTTATGTAATATTGGAAAGGCATAGGGCCTGTCTGGAAAGATGTTGAATTGTAAGTGGGACTTGATGAGGACCTTGAAAGATAGATGGGTTCCAGGGCAGCAAAAGGGGGAAGAGTGATTCCAGGTGGAAGAGACACCTTAAGTGCAAGTGCAGAGATGGAGACTTGTATCGGGCTTTCCAGACTGACAGACTGACATTATGTTAAGTGCTATTCTCACCAAAAATGTAATTTCCCCACTTTGATTGAAGTTTCTGACATTTTCACAAGACAGTCTTCCAAGGGTCTTTGAAACAGAGGCAACGTGGCAGCTTCTATTAATGTCGTCTCAGTCCATTGGAATTTATCATTCCACTGAGAAAACTGTACGTTAATGAATCGGTTTGTTTTAATGCCACCACCAAAAGAATATAGCTTTGCTTTTTTATTATTAAAATGCATTTAGAAACACCTGTGTTTAGGGCATTCAGTAGCCTGGTTTGTGACTTGAACCTCGGTTCCTCAAAAGCTGTTTTTGCTTAAATTCCAAATAATTTAGTGAAATGGGAATGCAGTTGTGTTTCTTCCGACTGGAGAGAATCCATTGTTTAAACTCCCCAGGGAAACCTGTCATGGAAGATGTAAAGATGATTTCCCCCACATGGGCTCTGTCATTTCACAAATGCAGTTGGGTGCAGCCTTCCTGGTGGGGCAAGGTGTTAAGCACTGCACTATGAAGCTATCCGCAGCCACTGCAGCATGAGTTTGACCCCCGGACAGGGAAGGGACCCATATGGCACAGCAGTCCTCTCCTGCCTCGCCCACTGCTCCCCTCAGCAGTGTGTTTCAGTTGTTCTGCCTGTTCTGTTTCCCACACTGTCACTGGTGAATCCTCACCCCCGCACCTCTGGCCTGCACCCCATTTCTTCTATGTATAAATCTTGAAAAATAATCATAATAATAATAAACCCCAATGCCGTTGGGTCCTATAGTGTCTGTCAGGCAGAACTCAAGGTTCAGGCACCAGAGAGCGAGCAACAAAGGCAGAGCTGCTGCTCTCGTAGAGCACAGTCCAGTAATTTGCTACCTCACTTTGTCTCAGAGGCTTATCCAACCTCCCTTCTCTGAGCAAAGTAAATTCAAGCTCCCTTTTCTCAGCATCCCTACAAATGGGCAATACGTCTCCATTCTTAGGTGACCGTGGTGAGCTGCCAAAGTTAATGGTCTTTTTCTTAGCAGGGCCAGAGGCCTGGCTTACCAGCAAGTTGTCTGGCCTTGGAAGAGAATGCCCTAACTTCCTCCACCACCACCCTTGACACTATAGTACAGAGCCACTAGGAATTCTCCAGAACCCTCAGCCCCAAGGAACCGTATTGAAGAATCATTTGTTGTTGTAAAGTACCAGAAGTGATAACCTTGAAATGATAATTAAAATTTAGCATTCTTTTTTCCCTGACTTTTTAATATATGTAATTTCAGATTTCTTCTTAGCAAGTTCAGATCAGCCACTAGAGGAGAAATCATAACTCCGAAAACTGAAAGCGCACGGAGCTACAGCTTGGACTTAGACTGCCAGCACTTTCGGGGTTTCAAGTCAGTCTCTGGTTCAGACAGGTAAGAGATGCTGAGGACATGCCCTGGTGATCCATTGGTGTATTTCCAGCCAAACAGCGCCTCTCTGTAACCTGTTAAGTATTGCCTCTTGGAGAACAAACACATCCTGTGAAAAGCCAGGAGGCACTTTTCAGTTGAAACAGAAAGCATTTACAGTTCCGAAATTACAGCTTTTGAAATAACCTGTGTCATCTGCAGGGATGAGACTTTATGTTATTGGGATTCACAACTACAGTTCAAATGGAGAGGCACAGGAAGAATAAATTCTTTTCATTGATTTCCTGATATTTCTCTGTTTAAACTTCTCAAAAAGAAACCCCTAACTGTCATATACCTTCCTTGGAGCTTTTTAAAAAGCTTTAATAATTTCATCATTTGAATTACCTCTGAGAATTTCCACAAAGTCCACTTCTTTCTATGTCTGCTTCCTCCAACTCATTAGCAGTGGGGCCAGATGAGAATAATCTGGCCCAGTTATCACTTTGTCAAGAAATAGAAGTAGCCAAGAGCGTAGTCATTTTGTATCAAGCTTGATTTCCTTTAGCCCACTGGAGCATATGTCAAAGCCTGTTTTCATGATTAGTGTATTATCAAAGCTAGAGATGAGAAAAAAATGATCTAGCCTTATGTTTCACTGCTTTGTCTAAATGTCAACTCCCTTGTGTTTGCGGTGGCTGTAGCACTTCTGCAAAGTTAGATAGTAAAACCAATTGATTTTTTTTTCCCTCCTTAAGCTCTGCAAACAGAATCTCATTCTTCCCTGGATTCATTTTAGAATATGGAACAGTGAATTCCCCAGAAGAGTATACTCTTGACTCTTGGGCTTGTTTTCTTTTTAGCCTCTCCATACCTGCCCCCTTTAGTATTGCTCCAAACTATCATCACTTTGTCTTCACAAAAAAATAAGATAGCGTTTAAGACATCATTTTTCCTCTACTATCAAAAGATCCACTGCTTTCAGTATTTCCCAATTTTCAGGAATGTAGGTAGATTTCCTTTATGATAAGAAAAATTAACCATGGCTGCCTCCATCCTTAAAATAATTTCCTTTGACTTCCCTTGTGGTAACCCCATGTCATGTCCCATACACAATGGAATACTATTCAGCAATCAAAAAAGAAAAACTAGATGCATTTATAGGAACATGGATGGAACTGGAAGGGATTATGCTCAGTGAAATAAGTCAGAAG